>JAODAL010033004.1:0-46137 GCA_025379985.1 Phyllomedusa bahiana | reverse complement strand
TAGGAAGGCGGGGTTTCCCTTTTTTTAAGCACTTTTTTCACCCCATGACTTGTGTGGGATTTTTATTACTCCTATATGTGTGGCTAACTTATAATTTTCAGCAGTGACATCCCATATTGATATGATCAATTGAATACATACAGTGTGAGGGTATTATTGCTGTGAACAAGAGCTATTGCTGCTTGAAACGGTTAGCCTTTTTTCATTTTTTTAAAACATCACTGCACTGCGATTTATTAAATTTTGTACAAAAAGTATAATTTCTGCACTATACCCGATCCGGATTTGTCTCCCTGGGGAGCAGGAGGGTCAAAGGCCGGACCCCTCGTTGTGTTGACGTGTGGGGGTATCTGCCTTCCTTATGTCCTCTTTAAAAAAAAAGAAGCATCAGGCATGTGACATTTTGATATGACATTAAAACATAGACACAATGGTTTAAGGCAGCGCTTTAATCCATCTCACCCAATAGAAGCAAATAATGAAAAGCAGGCAGTTGGCCAGTTCTTGTAGTTTAAAGTCTGAAAGATGGAGCAGTGGAGGTCTGATAGCAGACAGAGGAGATTCCCCTTAGAAATTAAAAAGTAAAAAGCTGCATAATCAACTATTTCAACACAGAACAATGCATACATTGTTGGCAGTACACTCATAGCTTTTTTTAGCTTTTGATGGTGCATCTGGGAAAGCCCAAAGAAAGAAAGGTGGGCCTCTGGCATGCCCCCCTTTTACCTTCCCATACCCAGTCCCCAAACATTCAAGATAAAAAAATGGCCTTTGGAAAAAAAAAAAACCCAAATGTTCTTTTTGTAGCCAAATTTACCTTATGTGCTTTTCTTAGTTAAGTTTCTTTGACAAAAAATGTTTCTTTCATCAATGCCTGTGTACTTTTGATGAGTCCCAAAAAAAAATATACTGAAAAGGGAAAAAGGTCCCTTAACCTGCGTTTTTTGTTTTTATATACACATATAATTTCCCGGGATTTTGAGTGCCTATTAAATCTGATTTTTAATAAATTTAAATTTTTATTTGAAATTTTTTTGCATATTATACTGTATGGAACATGGTTTTTCATAAAAAAAATGAAAAAAGAAATCAAAAACTTAATTTTTTATTTTTTGTGTCAAAAAATGTTACATGGCCCTTTTTGCATTTTTTCATGAATTACATTTGACAAAAAAAATCTTTATAAAAATGTAAACTTAACTAATAAAATCAAAAAGTATTAATATATTTTTTTTTTTAAAAAAAAAAACAAAAAAATAAAAAGTCTAGTTTTTTTTTTTTTTAAATGTGAAATAAGTTCAAGGGGTAATTTTTGTTTTTTGTCAAAGTTAATTTACTTGTTTTTGCTAAGTACTTTGACAATTTTAACATATCAAGTGATTTGGTTACTTAATTTTTTGGAAGATGGTGCTCTTTTCCGTTTTAGGCTGTTTTCACTGTGGGGGAGGCCCCGGGGATCTGCATGCTAGCAAAAGTCCTTGTTCATTTTTTTGCTGCTGTTGGATCCCTTGGACAATGGGTGTAGCTCCCATCTTTTGGGGGTTCTTTTTTTTGTTTAATATATGGGCTAACCCGTGTTTTCCCAAATCTTAAAAAAATTTTATTTTTAAAAAGTTTATTTTTTCAATTTGGGTCTATTTTAAAAATTTGCATTACAGCTCTAAGTTTTCCCCCTTCTCCCCCTAGTCATAGTTCCAACAGTGGTATAGTATTGAAAAAACTGCAGGTTATGTGGTCGGTCCTTCATCCCTCCTTGTGTGCAGGAAGCTGCTGGCAAATTTCCCCTCTGTTCCTTTTCTGCTAAATATGTAAAAATATTTTCAGAGCTGTTCTGTTTGCTCTCTTTATGTTCTCTAAGTTGTATTTTAAAGTGAAGTAAAATTTTTAGAATTGTATTGTATTTTTCTCTATAACTAAAAAACCCCCTTTAGCAGACCAAAAGTAAAACAAACAATTTTGTCAGACAAATTTATTGGTCTTTTCAGGTCATCATTAAAATAAAAAAAAAGGGAACCCGTAAAACAAATAATTCACATTTTCCTGTGAAAGGTGACAACTGAATTGAACCATTTTTTTATAAGAACGCAATAACATAAGGGAAAAAAATCCATTAAATATCATAAATTTTAAAATGTAGTATGTGCAACTTGCATGGACCCAAAAAGGGCCGATAAAATGAAAATAGTAGTAGTGATTATATAGACCAAAAAAAGATTAAAACCCTTTTTTTTTTTAAAAAATGGCTGGAGATAGTATAAAAGGCTATCGTCATTTTAACGAACAACAATTAAAAAAAGAGGGGAGCAAAAAGTAACAAAAAATAAATAAAAAAAAACGCTTTTAGTAAAAACCCCTCAAATGGGGAAAACTAATAAAATTTTAGAACCGCATAATGAATATTTTAAAAAATATAAAATTTCAAATTCGGTCATTTTTGACCGAACAGAACAGCAGGGTTAAGGCGACCAGCATGCGTAATTCAGGGCAATCTACCTCTTAATTTCCAATCTCTTAAATGGTAAAAGTACCAAGAAAAAAATATATTTTTTATCAATTAGAAATATATAAGACTTACTTTGTTTGGATTTGTCACCTAAAGTCTTTTATGAGAATTGCTTGGATAGGTCAAGAAGAAAATGAGCAAAAATACCAAAGTTTACAATACTGAGTAAAGAAAAACTGCCAGGTTCAAGCCAGCAGTAAAGAAAAAAAAAAACCCACCTATTTTTTTTCAAGGGAAATTTAGCAAAGGGAAATTTCATTCCCCATGTAGCAAATTTTTTTAAAATAAAAGAATATATGCCAGATTGAAAACAATTAATACGCTAAAGAAGAAAAATTTGGATGATTTCCAAAAATGTGCTGAACAATTTTTTATGCCTATAAGTCTCATGGATAATTAAAACTTATAACCGGATGCAATGTGGTCTCAATAAGAACAAAAGTGATCTATGTTTTTAATGTTCCTTATTTTACTGTGATGTGCATGTGATATCTTGAATACTTTATGGCTGGAATCACACATGATGCAGTTATTGTTACACTTTTTGATGCACTGTTGCTCCCAATTATGTCAAAACCAGGAATTTAAGCATTGCATAAATTTATATGATATGAGTGACTGCAAAAAAATTTCTGTCTAGTTTTTGGGGAAAAATTTCATGTGTGTCAAAACAACCCCCGTAATTTTCATTAAAAATATAGGTATTTGTGTATTGTAAGCATAAAACAGACAGACTTCTTCATTATTAAGTATCAGACATTTTGACCCAAAAGGGGTAGTGTTTTTTTCAGATTTGGGGAAAACAAATTCAACCTTTTGGTGCTTCAATTTGGGTCAAACCCGGTTGAATTTAGGATAATTTAAAAAAAAAAAAAAAATAAAATCACCCCCAACCTTAAAAATTGGGGTCAAAGGATTTTCTCACCAGAAAAGTTTACAGTCCACCTGCTTTTCCTTCAATCGGTCTTTTCAGCCTGTGGGTGGGGTTTAACTATTTGTTCTCTGTAACTAATGAGACATTAAAAAAAGCATGAAGGGGGCCTAATATTCGTAAACAAGTTCACATGTCTGAGGAGTGAAAAACATTGTTTTTTCTTAAAAAAAAACCCAAATTTTTCAGATAAATTTTTCTGCTGGGGATTTCTCTCACCTTTTGGGGATACACTCCCTGCTCTTGCTTAATCAATAGGTTACTTTTCCCCCGTGTTTTAAACGCTGGCCATTTGTACCGATTTTACTTCACTGAATTAAAAAAAAAAGTGAATCGAGCATCAGTGCAATTAAACTGGAAGCATTGGGGAACAAGTAAGTTAACTGGTTTAAGTCCAATTTAAAAAAAATATTAATAATAGGACTAGAGATACAGCCATAGTTGAGGTTATGGCTAGAGTTAGGTTTTGGTCGAGTTTTAAAAAATTTTTGGGTTTTAAAGTATCCCAAACCATCTTCGTTTTGACAAGTTTATGTAAAGGGAAAAGTTTATAACATGAAGGTTTCATTAAAATAAAATTCTATTAAAATTTGGGAATATGCGGATTTAGTTTTTTAGCAAATGCAAAACAGGGGAGGAGGCCCTAAATGATTTATATTAATAAAAGATACTATGCTCACTTGTTTCTTTATAACGTGACCTCACAGCGCAGTAGTGACATCATTTGGTACAAGATAGCCAAATTCTCCAGTCCCAGTCTCTGGCAGCTGATTGACATGTGACAGCCATGCGTATAGTTGGTACAGCATATTTTGTTTCTCCATCATTTGTCCCCACAGCTCTAGCCACACTTCTGACGTTTATAGGTAAAGGAGGACATTCAGGCATGGCTTCCACTGGTATAGTACATTCGATCTTATTATCACATGATGCCTCAGTCAATCTCTGGATGCAGTGGCGAAGTAAATTGGTATCAACCATAACTTTTGTTGGTATGGAATACCCAATCTTATCATTACAGCTGAAGCAGTAACATCGATTGGTTCCCTTATATAAATAATGCTACTGAAAAAAACATCCTCTGGCCACAGGATTTACTTTAGTTGGTATGAGATGTTCTGATTCCTCCTATTGACTGCAGAAACATTATCTGGCTGAAAGGATGACATAAATTGGTACAAGAGGTCCCATCTCAACATCACATGCACCAGATGCCAATCATTGCCCACAGCATTAAACATAGCTCATTTTATTATTATCAGTTATTTTCAGCCTCCTACTTTATTTATGCTCAGACAAACCCCTTTAAACATTGATAAAAGGACTGAAATCCTTTAAAGTCTTACACACGCCAGATGCCCCAATATAAAAAGAATAAATTTTTGATCTTTATTTGAAATGTTTTATTGACATTTTAAGTCAAAAGACAGATTCGAGTTTCCAAGAAACAAAAAAGGAAAAAACATATGGATTCTATTACATGTCTGTTTCTTTGAATACAAAAATGTTCCATTTTTTTACCATGAAATCATGAAAAGGTTTGGATATTTTATCTGTCATAATGAAGTTTGTTTGCTTTAGCCAAGATTTAAACTGAGTGATTAAAGCAGAGAATATCAGATTTTTAATGTGTTGCAGGGACCTTGATTGGAAAAAGCCCCAAAAACTTACGGTACAGACTTTTTTATTTTTTATAGTTTTTTAATTTTCCTGAAGGTTAAGGGTATTTGTACATAGATGTCTCCTTAAGTACTGAAATGTAAGGTATAATTTTTTTAGCGAATCGCCTTGGCACAGGCCAAGGACGTGTGTCTTATGTTTGCTGTTCCACCGTAAAGTTGTAGTACTACAGGGCTAGAAACCATTTTGTCACTCTACTGTTCTTCTCTTTTTTCGGGTGCATCCACTTTAGCGGGGCATGTTCTTTGACTAATCTGAACTTCCTCCCTAATAGATAGCACTTGAGTGTTTGAATTTTATGGCCAAATACTCTTTCTCAACCATCCCATCATTTTTCTTATGGTGATTTAAATTTCAGCTTAGATATATTATGGGATGTACCACTCCATCACTGACCTGTAACAAACGGCTCCAACACTTGCCTAGGAAGCGTCGGTCTGTACTATAAACTCCCTCTTAAAGTTAGGAGTGACAAGTAGCAGTTGTTAACATAGAACTTGCTTTAAGGTCTGATATGCTTACTCTACTTCAGAGCTCCATTTCATAATGATTGACTCCTAGCCCTTGATGAGTTCAGTCAAGGGAACTGCTATTCCTGCAAAATTCGGTATAAACCGCCTATAGTACCCAATAATGCCCAAGAATGGCCTTACTTGTTTCTTGTTGACTGGCTGGGGCCAATTTTAAATTGCGTCCTCCTTGTTATTCTGTGGATTCACTACACCCCTTTCAATTATGTACCCCAAGTATCTGGCTTTCTCAAAACCAACGATACATTTGCAGGGGTTTACCAACCAACCTACTAGTTGAAGGTCACCAATTACAGCATGTACCTTCGACAGGTGCGTCTTCTAGTCTGGGCTATGTATGACTATGTCATCTAGGTAGGCAGAAGCCTACTGGTGATGTGTTCTCTAAACCCGGTCCATTAATCTTTGGAATGTTGCAGAAGCCCATGTAGACTAAGGCATAGACACATATCGAAATAACCCTTCTGGTGTGGAAAATGACGTTTTCTAGTTGGATGAGTCAGTCAGGAGGATCTGCCAATAACCCTTTCTTAAGTATAACGTGGTCATGTACTGGGCAGCACCCAGTCGGTCTATTAGTTAATCAACTTGGGGCATGAGATATGCATTGCATTTAGAAACAGCAATTTCCTAAAGTCGTAACAGAACCAGAGAGTACCATCCAGATTAGGAATCGGCACAATTGGGCTAGACCATTCACTATGGGACTCTTCAATTACCCCCATCTCGAGCATATCCTTAACATCTATTGAGACTGCTTCTCTCCTAACCTCAGAAATTATGTTCAGGTTTTCTTTTACCTGGCTGGTAATCTTTATAATTCACCTGCCTCACTCTTTCCATAATTTCAAACGGGACCTGCCACTTGAAGAAACATTTATATTCTTTGATAGGAACCAGCACTATTACTTGGTCTCCTAGTGCGAAAGTAAAGACCTTTGCCCCACTGTCATAAGTGACTTTCTGCACCCTTCACACTAGTTGCATATACTCTCATATCACAGCTGCAATCCTCTCTTGCATTTGTGAGACATAGTCTATTATACTTTTGTATGGGTTGACCTGTCCTTCCCATGTCTCTTTTGCCACATCTAATAAACCCTGAATAGGCTGACCATACAAGAGTTCAAATGGTGAAAACCCTGTCGATGACTAGGGTAATTCCATTATAGTTAACAGAAGGTAGTGGAGTAAAAAATCCCATTTTTTTTATCTCTCTCCACTACCTTCTTTAACATCTGTTTACGTTCAACCAGCCCATCCGTCTGTGGGTGGTAGACTCGGGCCCATAGCTGTGACACATTAAACAGAATGCAGAGCTCCTTCTTTACCTTAGATATCAAGAGGGTTCCTTGATCTATAAGGATTTCTTTAGACATGCCCACTCTACTAAACACATGGACCCATTCTTTGGAAATCATCTTAGATGATTTATTGCACATGGGTATGGCCTCGCTGTAGGTAGCATAGTCTATTATGATTAAGATGTGTTGGTGGCTTCACTAAGGGACCCACTCTCTCCATCCCAATGCACTTAAATTGTACCTCAAGGATGGGTAAGAGTATCACCGGGCTGTGGAAGTCCAGCATGCAGAAATAGGGAACTCAAGACAAGATTCCTAATACTCTTTGTTCTCACCATTCACCTTGACCAAAATAACCATTACAAGACCTGCTCAGTGGTTTTCTGGACCCCCAAATGACCACTCATAAGGTTTCCATAGGCAAGATCCAAAACAGTCCTCCGACAGAAAATGGAAATTGCAGGGTCTATTGGGCAGCAAGCTGCCTCTCTCCTCCTAGTTGAGTTCCCCAAATGGTTCATGATATATTATTTTACAACTAGGGTCCCATAGCTCACTTGCTCAAATGCTGTCACAAAAAGCACCACAGTGGTTTGGTATTCAAACATGTCACCATGCACACAAGTGACTGTGAACATGCTGGACAGTATGCTGGAGGAACTTACCAGATTAGCTTTTACCAGGGTTTCTACACTCCCTGTGTCCAACAAAGTTTTTAACTTTTCCAGTTTAGTGTTAATTCACACATATGTTTTTCTGACTCCTCCATTCACGCAGTAGTATTCACCATCTGAGCAACCACAGACATACATTTTCTGAGAAAAGCAACATGGTATTGGTTCAGAAGTTATAGGACAGTTCAGTGCAATATATTCCAACTCTGGGCAATGGAAAAATAGTTTCCAGATGGTTGAGTGCTATAACAACAAACTTTCTCATAGACCCTCCATCGCTCTACCAGGTCCACCAGCTGGTTGGCCATTTTAGGGTCACCATGGCTTATCCACTTCCTCAGCATCAGTGACACAGCTCTCAGGTTCCGATCCAGGATGACCCATTTTACTACTTCAGGTGCTGATTACTCTTCTGGTTGTAGCCATTTCCTGGTCAGGGTGATCAGATCATACATCTGGGAAGGTGGGGGTTTATCCACATCATATGACCACAGGTGCACTTTCTGGACTCGGACCACTTATAAACTCTCAACTTAGAGAGGATCACTGTTATAAGTTTGTCATAGTCCTGTGCAGCCTCAGGTTCCAAATAGGCATTTTGGGCTTCGCCAGCCAGAAATGGTGCAAACAGCCCTGCCCAGCTTTTGACCAAGACTATCGTGTAGCAGACCTTTCAAAGGTAGTAAGGTATGGCTCCGCCACATCATCATCTATGGTCATCTTCTAGAGGTATGGCTTACATGGGAGGCCCGAGGTTCTGACATTGCTTGGACCATGGGCAGACTGGCAATTTGCTGCACCAGCTCCGTCAGGACTTGGTGGTATTTATTAGTGGACTCCAGTAATATTGCCAATTGGGCTGACTGCAAGCGGTTAGTCTCCTGTTGTTTCATGGTTTCCTCCTCTTGAGCCACAACTGACCAATCTAAGGTTTTCATATCATCATCCATGTCTAATGACACTTTTATGCTTTGCCTGCATTCTCCACTATTTGTACATATTTAGGAGAATGGCTTAGCGCAGACTAAGGACGTGTGTCTTGTGTTTGCAGAAATGGCCACACCAGAGTTCAACGTAACTGACCGCCTGTCAGTTCTTTAGTTAAGACTTTCAGCAAAACAAAAGTAAATAGATACAGCAAACAAAAACCCTGCCTGTCCGACAGTTACTAAACAATAGAAATCCTGTCTCTCAGCTGGAGATAGGGCCAGTTATAGCCGGTAGGGTGGAATATAGTGCCAGTAATAGCAGGTAGGGTAGTATATAAGGCCAGTAATAGCAGGTAGGGTTGAATATAGGGCCAGTTATGACAGGTAGTATATAGGGCAAATTACAGCAGGTAGGGGGGTATATAGGGCCAGTTATAGCAGGTAGGGGGGTATATAGGGCCAGTTATAGCAGGTAGGGTGGAATATAGGGCCAGTTATAGCAGATAGGGTGGTATACAGTATAGGGCCAATAATAGCAGTTAGGGTGGAATATAGGGTCAGTTAAAGACGGTAGGGTGGAATATAGGGTCAGTTATAGCAGGTAGGGTGGAATATAGGGTCAGTTATAGCAGGTAGGGTGGAATATAGGGCCAGATATAGCAGGTATGGTTGTATATAGGGCCACTTAGGGGAGGTATTTCGCCCCCTATTAAAAAAAATAAATAAATAATACTCACCTTGGCTCTCCTTCCCTCCTTCACTGACCACCTGTTTTCCAGAGCGCTCTGGGACGCCAGTTTTGGAATCTACTAGGCCCAAAGCCTAGGTATAGGCTTAGGGCCTAGTACAGGCAACAGCGCAATGATGTCATTGTATTGCTCCGCTGCCTTCAGTGCGCTAAGCGGCCGTTATCAGTGCACAGGCGGCATCTGTGAAGGCTGTATTGGAGGATCTATGTGACCCAGCAAAGCAGCTGTGTGGGGGGGCCTATGTAGCTATGCCACTGCAGAATAGACCCAGGGATGTCTGTATAGCAGGCCTGCAGTCAAGGCACATACTGGCACAGAAATAAATATATTAGCATATGCATGTATGCTTATACATTACTGAGTGTAAAAAACAATAGCTTTAAATAGTTATCCATTAAAGGGATAAAAAAAAGTAAAAGTACATAAAGTGTAAATCACATGGCTCAATGCCAACTTATAGTTTAGTATGTGCGCCGTACAGTTGGTACTGAAAGTATTCAGACCCTTTAAATTTTTCACTCACTCCTTCATTGCAGCCATTTGGTAAGATCAAAAAAGTTAATTTTTTTGCTCATTAATGTATTCTCTGCACCCCATCTTGAAAGAAATGTAGATATTTTTGCAAATTTATTAAACAAGAAAAACGGAAATATCACACGGTCATAAGTATTCAAACCCTTTGCTGGGACATTCATATTTAACTCACATGCTGTCCGTTTCCTTCTAATCCTCCTTGAGATGGTTCTACTCCTTCATTGGCATCCAGCTATGTTTAATTAAACTGATTGGACTTGATTAGAAAAGGCACACACCCGCCTATATAAGACCTCACAGCTCACAGTGCATGTCAGAGCACATGAGAATCATGAGGTCTAACGAACTGCCCAATGAGCTCAGAGACAGAATTGTGGCAAGGCACAGATCTGGCCAAGGTTACAAAAGAATTTCTGCACTGTGGCACTGTGGCCTTCATAATCCTTAAATGGAAGAAGTTTGGGATGATCACAACTCTTCCTCGACCTGGCCATCCAGCCAAACTAGGCAATCGTGGGAGAAGAGCCTTGGTGAGCGAGGTAAAGACGAACCCCAAGATAACTGTGGCTGAGAAAGTTCCACAAAGTCAATTATTACTGCAGCCCTCTGCCAGTCGGGGCTTTATGGCAGAGTGTGCCGAAGGAAGTGCAAGACATATGAAAGCCTGCATACAGTTTGAAAAAAAAAACATGAAGGACTCCCAGATTATGAGAAATAAGATTCTCTGGCCTGATCAGAAGAAGATTGAACTTCTTGGTGTAAGCAGTATGTGTGGAGAAAACCAGGCACTGCTCAACACCTGCCCAATATAATTCCAACAGTGAAACATGGTGGTGGCAGCATCATGCTATGTGGGTGTTTTTCAGCTGCAGGGACAGGATGACTAGTTGCAATTGAAGGAAAGATGAATGTGGCCAAGTACAGAGATATCTTGGATGAAAACCTCTTCCAGAGTGCTCAGGACCTCAGACTGAGCCGAAGGTTCATCTTCCAACAAGACGTTGACCCTAAGCACACAGCTAAAATAACAAAGCAGTGGCTTCAGATCAACTCTGAACATTTTTGACTGGCCCAGCCAAAGCCCTGACCTAAACCCAATTGAGCATCTCTGAAGAAACTTGAAAATGGCTGTCCACCAACGTTCACCATCCAACCTGAGGGAACTGGAGAAGATCTGCAAGGAAGAATGGCAGAGGACACCCAAATCCAGGTGTGAAAAACTTGTTGCTTCTTTCCCAAGAAGACTCATGACTGTAGTAGCTCAAAAGGGTGCTTCTACGCAATACTGAGCAAAGGGTCTGAATATTTAAGACCATGTGATATTTCAGTTTTTCTTGTTTAATAAATTTGCAAAAATATCTACATTTCTGTTTTTTTTTCTTTCAAGATGGGGGGGGGATTCAGAGTGTACATTAATCAGCGAAAACATGAACTTTTTTGATCTTA
Organism: Phyllomedusa bahiana; assembly: GCA_025379985.1. Lineage (NCBI taxonomy): Eukaryota > Metazoa > Chordata > Amphibia > Anura > Hylidae > Phyllomedusa > Phyllomedusa bahiana. The sequence goes on along the minus strand of JAODAL010033004.1, from coordinate 34,857 downwards.
CCAAATGGCTGCAATGAAAGAAAGAGTGGAAAATTCAAAGGGGTCTGAATACTTCCCGTACCCACTGTATGTCTGCTGCTTTAGAAGTATGTGCTGGCCAGCACATACTTCTAAGGATATGTTCACATGGTGTATTGCAGCGCGTATTATACACCGGTGAAAACATTGGGTATTCATAGCTCTCAATGAGAACTATGAATTATTGTATCTGTGGAGTCCCGCAAATATGCCATGCGAACATACTCTAAAGAGCTCTGTGCCAGCCCCCATTCACTTTTGTTTTTCCCGATGCACAGGAATACTTCTGCTTGTCACAGTACTCAATGAGTGCTATGTTTTTACAATAATTGTGGGCCATAATTTGGGTATATTGCAGTGCAATTATGCCCCGAAGTACGGCCTGCAATTACACTTTAAAAAAATAAATAAAAAAAATTAAAAATAAATATTTAATAAAAAAGTTATCGTGCATACATTACACAAATAAAAACCTACACATATTAGGTATCTATGTGACCGTAATACCCTGTAGAATTAATCTGACAGGTTAGTTAGTGTGAAATGGGAATGCTGTAAAAAAAAAAAAAAAAGTAATGCAGAAAACCATGTTTTTATGTTCACACTGCAAAACAAAAATGTTAAAAGATCCTGAAGTAATTTATCTGCAAACGTAAGTTATGCACCCCAAAATTCAATTTCCGATAAAAAAAGTCCCCATACAATGTATCACTTAAAAAAACAAGTCAAAGTTGAAGTGAAAGGGGCAAAAAAAACAAAAAAGTAGCTGATCATTTTAAAAAGTTATCCCTACAGAGTTTCATGGCTGCAGAATGAAATACTCTTCATTCTGGTCGACTGACTGAAATTTGCATAAGCTTTCCCTGGTGAATCCGCTCTGTGTTTTCGTTGCTAAAATTTGAAAAATTAGCTCAGAAACTTCTGAAACTATAAAAGGGTTTTTATCTTTATCCTCAAAAAAAAAGCCCTAATTACGTGTGTTTACCTGAGATAAATCAAGTTTTTCTGCCCCGAACAGAGGCTGCTGGACCCGTGTGTTGCATCCTCACTCTATAAAAATAGAAAAAACACAGGGGAAGAATTTTTTAAGGTAGTTTCTGAGGGAATGAAATAGCCGGGGGGGTATAAAATTTACTTGTATCTCCTTAAGGAAAAAAAGAGAACAAACAATTATTTGGAAAAGCCTTTATTTTGTGTTCCCTACAATTTGAAAGCTATTCTTTGTAGCGAGACAACCCCTTAAAGGCCTTTTCAGGCCTGGTGCTTTACGGGTTAAAAAAAGCAAATCATTGTCAATGGCTGGCTACTAAAACAAGAAAGGAGCCACAACTATCTGACTTAGGGTTAGCACTATTAAATATTAAACATGAAATTAACTTTTTATGAATTAACTAAAAAGCTTAAGCATAATCGAAAAATCAAGGTCATGCAATGGAAAATTTTAACTCAGTGGAGTATAAAACAACTGTAAAACTACAAAACGAAACATGCAAACTTGTCACCAATCTAAAAACAAAAAAGTACACATAAATACAAGGTTTGTTTTATCGTTTTGTCCTTTTGGGCTTAACATTAGTCTGGTCGGAGGTAAAACTTGTTTTTCCTTTCATACTAAATCTGTTTCTCAGCATTGTATACAGACTAGGAGATCATGCATATTTTGTGTTGCCTGTTAAGGACCATTACGGTTTGCCCTTCTTTTTTAATAGGCACTGGCAGTTTTTAGCCTTTAATTTCCTGGTTGGCGTGGATGGGTCTACAGCAGTGATTGGATTATCTGCTCTGCTATTCCTAGCTAGTGCTTTTAGAGGGACATCAGTGCTGGAGGTCTCTAAACTATAGTGCACAAGGCTACAGAGCTCTAAAGGGTTAAAGTGGTCCAGGCCCCCATAAGCACAAACCTCCAATCATCCCGATTTCGACAGAGCATTCCCGACTTCCAAACAATGTCCCACTGTCCCAGTACGGCTAGGAGAGGTCCCGACTTTCACATTGTCCCGAGCTGACCATGCCCCCTGCCTCACTGCTCTGCCAGCTGAGCACTGCATGTCTAATAGAATGGTCACGCTGCTCTGCATGCCCCACACAGAGCTGTGTGCAGACACTACTGGCTCTGCCCCTGCATTACGCTGCTTGAGCTCATACCTGCAGTCAGAATCCACTGTGCTCACTCCAAGCTGAGCTAATCAAGTCTTCTTGGAGAGTGCTGCTGCTGCTTGCTCCACTCCTGCCTGGTGTAAAGTGTAAGTACAACACAACAGAAGTTTATGTCTGCAGCAGTAGACTGACAGGCTTTCCAGTGTCTCTCTCTCTCTCTGTCATAGGAGAGTGCATTCACCCTGCCTCTTATTGTCCTGTATCTAAAAAAATGTTTCTCTTGCTTCCTGGTGTGGTAGTTTTTCCTGAAAACCCACTCAGTATATAGAAGCAATATGAGTTGCTGCACTAAACCCCCCTCATCAGACATCTGGCAGCCACTATACTGCATATACTCTGTGCTGCACTAAGTCCCTCTTGCAGTACAGTATATTAACTACTATAACAGTAGGCAAATGATAAGGGATATTAGTGCAGCTAGAGTTATACGTTTTTTAACAGAAAAATAAAAAATTTTTATGGCTCTCAGATATTTATGCAAAAACATTTTCCTTTACAAAATTTGGGGACACTCTAATTGTATCAACCTGCTGAGTAAAGCTAGCATGTCATTTATACCACACGGTGACCGCTGTTAAAAATAAAAATAAAATACACTACCATTTTCAAACCGCCTCACAAAAACCTTAATAAAAAGTTATCAAATCGCCATATGCACCCTATAATGGTACCAATAAAAACAACAACTCATCCCGCAAAAAACAAGCTCATAATCAGAAAAATAAAAAAGTTATGGTTATCAGATTATGACGACTTAAAAACGCAATTTTTTATAATTGCATTTCTATTGTGTAAACGTAATAAAACATACAAACTTTATAAAATTTATATCATTGCAATTGTATCGACCCACATAGTAAAGTTATACAGTCACTTACACTGCAAAGCGAACTCTTTGAATTTGAAGCCCAAAAAACAATGGCAGAACTGCTTTTTTCCCACCCATTTTCATGGCCCAATGAAAAAAGAAATGGAACACTTGTAAACCCAAACTGCACAATACACCACTAGATGAGATTCATGAGGGGTTTTGAATCCAAAATGGAGCGACTTCTTGAAGATTTCACCTGTTCTGGTAATTTGGGGGCTTTGCAAAAGAGACATGGCACCCACCAAAATCTGCGTTCCAAAAGCCAGATAGTGCTCCCTCCCTTTCACGCCCTGCTATGCACCCAAGCAGCAGTTTACACGCACACATATGGTATTGCCAAATATGGAAGACATTACGTAACAAAGTTTGGGGTGCTTTTTGCCAGGATTCCTTGTAAAAATGGAACATTTTCAGCTAAAATTGCAGATTGTTGGAAAAAATAAATGTTTTCACTTTCACAGCTAATGCAAAAAAAATTTTGTGAAACACCTGTGGGGTCAATATACTCACTAAACCCCTGGATATATTCCTTAAGGGGTATCGTTTCCAATATGGGGTCTTTTTAGGGGTGTTTATTAAGTTTTAGCACCTGAGTGTGTCCGCAAACCTGAAATGGCGCCTAAATAAAATCGTATTGAAAATGTGACCTCAAAGTCCGGCAGGTGCTCCTCCTACTCTGAGGCTTGAGGTTGAGCCAAATAGCGCACTAGGGCCACATTTGGGATATCTCTGAAAACCGCAGAAACTGGGGAATCAATATTAAGTTGAATTTCCCTAGTCATATTTACTGTGTTCTAGTGAAAAATGGATAAAGACTGAAAATCTGCAAAAAACTTTCCTTTAATTTCTGTGAAATGCCTAAAATGTTAACAAACTTCCTAAAAACTATTGTAAATACTTTAAGCGGTGTAGTTTTTTAGATTAAGTCATTTATGGCCACTCAAAGCCATGGACTGGTCCCTAAAAAAATGTATATTACAAATTTTTTTGAAAATGTGATAAATGGCTACTAAATTTCTAAGTCCCATAATGTCAAAAGAAATAAAAATTTTTTTTAAAATGATATCAACCTACAGTAGACATATGGTAGATGCTACTTATAAACTATTTTGAGTGGAATAACTATCTGTCTTACACGCATACATTTTTGAACTTTGGAAATGGCAAATTATTCACATTTTTCATGATATTTTGATATTTTTCACAAATTGTTTGGACCAAATTTCGTACTAACTTAAAGCACTATGTGTCATGATAAAACAATCTCTGAATCACATGGATAGGTAAAAGTGTCAAAAGTTATTCTCACAAGTGACACATGTCAGATTTAAAAAATGGGGCTGTCAGGAAGGTCAAAACTGACTTTGGCGATAAGGGGTTAAAAATATAATGTTTTTATGTCACAATGTCGTAAAATCCATAACTTTTTTTCTGCTGATGGAGATATGTGGGAGCTTTTTATTTGTGGGATAAATTCACTTTCATCGGTACCAAGTTTGGGTTATATAAGAGTGTTTGATAATTTTTTTATTTTGCTTTTTGTGAGGCAAGATGAACATAAAAAATGCAAATCTGGCATGTTTTTAATTTTTTTCGGTACATACGGATATCTTTATAGATTAGATCATTAAAGACTTGGCAAGACCATGGAAACTTGACAACTTTATTCAACTACAGGCAGAGTTAGCCCTCTCCATCAACCACTTAGATGCCATGGCCTTTACTGACTGCAGTGTCTAGGGGGTTAAGTGGTTGGGATGAGAGCTAACTCCAGTCCTGACCACTGAGCCTACACTATGCAACCACCACCTGAACGTTTCATGGTTGGATCTTTGTATACTGATTGCCATGTAGTGAACAAAAAAATCATTAAAAATAATCATTCAATACATCTTGTCTAATAAATTATTGATTACATCCTCTGTGTGGTTGACTTACAGTAGTGATATTTGCGGGCATAAAATAGAAAGTATTTGCATATTTGTTATTATTATGGTCATCAATTATTGAATCTGTAGGGCTGGGATGCACATATGTAGCACAGGAACCACATATGGTCCCCAATGTTCCTCTGTGTGGCCCTCAGTCATCAATGTTTTGTCTATGTCCTGATACTTCAAAAAAAATTCTTTATCTTTTGTGGTACATTAAAAAAGATGGCCCGGGTTTAAAATGGGCCGGGTGGGGCTGTAAGGTTTTTAAAAACATCTTAAATGAGTAATCTAGAACAAAACAGTTCTGTATTATCCCTATTACATGAACAGAAGGGGTATTCATTTCGGACACAGTCATGCCTTCTAAAAAGGTTACAAATAAAATTTTGATGGGTTAAAGGGCCCAGAAAGTTGAAGTGGTTGCCATACATGTGTGTTGCTCTCTTCACTGGTTTTTTCTGAAAACCATCAAAAATAAAATGAAAAAATATGGGGCCTTTTCGACGGGGGACCCCCAGGGGGTTTTTGGGACCCGGGGAAAAAAGAACAAGGGCTTAACCATTTTTACAAAATTGTGCACCTTGGTTTCTCTTTGGGGGTTTTATTGTGGCCCTTTTGAAAGGGGTTTAAATATAAAACCAAAAAAGGGTTGGCCCCCCTGTGGCGACATCTGTAGGTTAAAAACCCATTTTTGGCAAAGTACATAAAAAAGTTTTGTCCTAAAATGGAAATGTACAGTCTTAACTGAATTTTCTAAGAAATTTTCAAAAAATTTTAAATTTAAACAATGTAGACAGAAGAAGACCTTTTTATAATTTTTTCTATTTAAAAAACCATTAAGTTTAGCAGAAAAATTTTCTTTAAATTTGAAGTCGGTAAACAAACCCCAACAATGCTATTTTATTATCCCAAAAAAAGGGTGAATATAAAAACATGTAGTTCTTGTTGGGGCATGATTCTAAATCTAGTTTCAATTTTACTATGTTATTTTTAAAACTTTCCCTGCCCGCCTTTTTTTCAGAAGAATCATTTTCAATGTTTTTTGTTTAGGGGACTGTGAATCAACTCAAAAAGATGTTTCTAAAAAAAACTGAACATCCCACGTAACCGGAATCAATTGCAACACTGAAAAAGAATGAAAAAATTTTTTTCTGAAAATCAAAGGACACTACTAAATAATATGACTATTTAGAAACAGATCTAAAATGATAATAACTCATAAGGGGTTGAGGTGAAAAAAATTTTTTTTAAAACCTTTGTAGGGGGAACTTTTGGTTCCGGCACCAACCTTAGGTGAAGAAAAAAAAACAGAGGTCCGAAAGGGCTAACCAAGAAAAAAAACCTACCACTTACTCAAAAAAACCACACCCCGGGGCGAGGCCCAGGGGGCCCCCAGGGCCAAAAAGGCCAAAGGGGAAAAAATTTTTGGCTAATGGGGTTTCCCTTTAAAAAAATTTTTGGAGGGTTTCCCAAAATTTAAGGGGTTTCGTTTTAAAAAAATTTAAAAAAAAAATTTTTAAGGGGGTTTATTGTACCCCAAAAAAATAAAAATTAAAATTGATGCCCCCCGGTAAATAATTTTGCTGGGGTTTTTTGATTTTTTAAAACCCCCCCAAGAAAATAACCAAAAATGTGGCAAAAAAAAGGGGGTTTGGGGGGGGAAAAAATTTTTAAAAAAAAAGAGGGGCAAAAAAAGGAAAAAACCTCCGTAGGGCCTTTTTAAACCCCTTGTTTAAAAACCCCTTGGGAATTAAGGGGGGGTTTCCGCAGAAATGGGGAAAAAAAATTAAGCACCCCAAAAAAAAAAGGGAAAAAAAAAACGCTATAGGGCAATTTGGGGGTTTTTTGAATTCCTTGTGCCAAAAATTATAAAGAATTGAATTATTTAATTTGTTTAAAATAAACAAAAAATAAAAAAAAAAAACAAAAAAATTTTTTTTTTGGGGGTTTAAAAAAAAATTTTTTAAAAAAAAAAAAATGTAAAAAAAAAAAAGAAAAAAAAAAAAATTTTTTTTTTTTAAATTTTTTTCAAAAAAAAAAAAAAACCCAAAAAATATTTTTAAAAAATGGGGGTTTTTTGGGATTTTTTTTTTTTTGTTTTTTGGGTTTTGGGTTTTTTTTTGGTTTAAAAAAAAAAAAAAATAAAAAATTGAAAAAGAAAAAAAAAAATTTTTAAAATTTTTGGGGGAAAATTTTAAAAATAAAATTTTTTTTTAAATGTTTTTTTTTGAAAAAAAAAATATAAAATCGTTTAATTAAAAAAAAAAAAAAAGTTAAAAAAGGAAAAAAAAAAAAAAACTAAAAAAAAGGCCTTTAAAAATTCTTTTTTTTTTGGGGTGCGAAGGGGAAACCCGCTTTAAGCTTCTATTTCCTTTTCAGGCTATGGTCAGTTCTACAGCAGAAACTGACATTTCAGCTTTGCTATTCCTAGCCAGTGGTGATGGCGGGTTTTAGCAGCTGGGCACAAGGCTACAGCACTCTACAGGGTTAAAGCATATCAGTAAGAAAGATAAACAAACTCCTGTGCTTCTGATATGACACAGCAGGAAGTGATATCTACCTACTTTACTGGGGTACGATCACTGTGTGAGGCTCAAAGGGGATTTTTATATTACTTAGGTATGATGGGGAGTTTGTACAGAAACTATAGGGCACAGTTAGGGAAGTGCTTAAAAATTGAGAAGTCTGTTTGTGTTGTAAATTCTGCAGGGATGAGTCATGTCTGGGAGAAGTTGTCATGGCGATCCAGAGCGGATGGAGAAGAAAAGGGAAAGAGAACGATTCTTCAGAGAAAACGTCACCTTTGAGTCCATGGATGTAACTATATTTTAATCAGTTATACCTCTGCAGAGTCAGGGGCGTAACTACCGGGGTAGCAGGGGTAGCAGTTGCTACGGGGCCCCTGCACTTAGGGGGGCCCCGGGGCAGCTGCTAACCGCGTCCGCTACCCCGGTAATGCCGCTCCTGGCCGCCGGCAGTGAACTTAACAGTTCACTGCAGCGGGCGGGGAGCTGCGGGGCCCGGCCCCATACTCCCTCTGAACGCCCGGGCCCCCCGGCCCGAGCGTTCAGAGGCAGCGCTTCATGGAGATAGCAGGACGGAGCGCCGATCGCTCCGCTCTGTTACTTCCCCCTGCCGGCGCTCTGTGGTCACGTGGGCGCGCGTGGTGACGTCACATCACCGCGCTGAGCGCAGAGCCTGCAGGGGGAGCAGCAGAGTGGAGCGAGCGGCGCATCGGGGGAGCGTGGACCGAGGTGAGTAAGTTGTTTCTTATTTTACCTGCCCCCTATGCCTGCCTATAGCCCCCATATGCCTGCCTATAGCCCCCATATGCCTGATATACCCCCATATACCGGCCTATACCCCCCTCATATGCCTGCCTATACCCCCCATATGCCTGCCTATACCCCCTAATATGCCTGCCTATACCCCCCATATGCCTGCCTATACCCCATGCCTGCCTATACCCCCCCATATGCCTGCCTTTAGCCCCCGTATGCCTGCCAAAAGCCCCCTATGCCTGCCTCCCTATAACAGCCCCCTATATGCCTGCCTGCCTATACAGCCCCCATATGCCTGCATGCCTATACAGCCCCCTATATGCCTGCCTGCCTATACACCCCCATATGCCTGCCTATACCCCCCATATGCCTGCCTGCCTATACAGCCCCCATATGCCTGCCTGTACAGCCCCCCATATGCCTGCCTGTACAGCCCCCATATGCCTGCTGTATACCCCCACAAGCCTGCCTGCATACCCCCACAAGCCTGCCTGTCTACTTATATGGGGCCCCTTTAGCTCCCTAAACCCTACCTATATGGCCCCTATAGCCCACCTAACCCCTGTCTACCCGGGTATGGCCCCCTTTATAGCAAACCTAAACCCTCCCTGCCTATATGGGCCACTCTTTTGGGGCTACCTAAACCTTGCCCATTTGGGGCCCCCTATTCCTATCTAAGCCCTGCCTGCCTAAATGCACCCCATATAGCCAGGGGGGCAGGTGCTGGAAAAGTCAGGATTCTAACATTTGTTTCTAAATCTGCAGGGACAAGTGGTCGGGAGATGTCATCAAGATGGCCGGACTGGACCGGATTTCAGAACAAAAGAGAAAGTCAAAAGACTGGTCAGAGAAACGTCACCTGTGAGTCACAGGATGTTACTGCCTGTAATCACTTATATGTCTGCACAGGCTTGTGTACACTGCTGTCCCACCACTATATGGTCACTGTAGGTGGTTAATACAGTCTGCAGAGCCTGTGTACACTGCTGTCTACCACTATATGGTCACTGTATGGAGGTAATATACAGTCTGCAGAGCTGTGTACATGGTGTCTACCACTATAATGGTCACTGTATGGAGGTAATATACAGTCCCGCAGAGCCTGTACACTTTTGTCTACCACTATATGGTCACTGTATGGTGGTTATATACAGTCTGCAGAGCCTGTGTACACTGGTATATACCACTAATGGTCACTATATTATTTATATTATTTTTTACTAGACAGTATTGGTCTTTGTGTACTGATCAGTAATAGTGTAGGGGTATTATTTAGTCACTATGTGGTGGTAATTTGTGGTCGTGTTCTGGCGGTATAATCAGGTCCTTATGTAATAGTTATTGGTAATGTTGGTCTTAGTATTGTGGGATTTGTTTGGTAGCAGTATGATGGTGAGATGTATGGTGAGGTATTTGCCCCGTGGATTATCTACCTTATCTACCAGCTTGTCCTGGTCCATGGTCGGGGGCCGGGCGGGGGGGGGCATCCAAAAGTTTGCTATGGGGCCCTGGCTTATCTAGTTACGCCCCTGTGCAGAGTCTATATAAAATTGTTATCTGCCACTATATGGCAACTGTATGGCGATAATATAGGTTTTAATGTAATGGTTTGTATTCAGTACCACTTGTATTACTTAATCATTTTATGGTGGTGATATGAGGTCACGGTGTGGTGGTCATGGTATTATTCGGTTCTTGTATATTCTTATTATTGATGATATTAGCCTTGGTTTATTGATTTAGTAAGCATCAGTATAGTGATATTAGTCAGTCACTATTTGGTAGTGATATTTGCCATTATTATTTCGTCTTTGCATATTGTTGTTATTTTTTATACTGGTCTTGGTATATTGATTTGGTCTGTAACATTATGGTGGTTAATTACATAGAGTTGTGACATTTGGTGATGATGGTGCAGTATTTTTGGCCCTTGTACATGTACTGACCCGCTAAACAATAATAACATGTCAATTAAATTGTAAACTGTATAATCCAACAAAAACTAAGCCCAAAAACAATTACACAATTGTGTTTTTCCTTCTTGTTCACCCCACAAAGAATTTATTTTTGGGAGTGGGAGCAGGATGCTTGGCTGTATCCTAGCAACCACTACAAGACCACTTGTCACAGACTGTCCCTTTCAGCCATGATAGCCCAGGTCCCCCCGCAACTCATTACTACACGGACCTGTAGTACATTCCTATCTTCTCTCTTACACTTTCTCAGTATCCTTGACTGGGCTGTACTCAGGAGCATAACTAGAGAAGCTTGGTCTTGTAGCAAACTTTTGAATGACACCTTCCCTCACCAGCACGAATATTTATTAGTACCTTTCAATTTGTTCTCTCTGCTCCATATTTTTCTCCCTACTTGAGATTGAGGAAGCCTGTCTTAGCCTGGCTACTTCTGTTTGTATTACTACATTTAGTCCAGTTGCAGTGGGCAGCCTGCTACTGATCCACAGCCAGTTTTGTCTCTAGGAATAATAAATGCTGTAACTGACAACTGCAAATCTAATCTCTCAACTTCAACTCTGAACTAACTGGCTGGCCCAAGATGGCAGATTATATTGTTACAACCTAACGGTTCAACGACCCTTCTCCAGAATCCTAGTCACTGTAACTTGTTATACTATTGTTATACTATTCAGTGATGAGCGATTACGTCGACTATCGTCATCGGGTCGATATCGGCAATTATCAAGACGATTTCCGATAGTCGATAATAGATTATCGCCGATGACCATTAAAGTCTATGGGAGAGGAACAACACCTATATTCTTACACCCAAACAGGGATGGAGAAGCTGGAATTAAACATCCACTACAGTCCAATGGATACGTGTACATCTTAGGCAACACACTTAGGTTATAAAAGTCACAGAAAAAAGTCACGGGACCATTCACTATCCCTGTCTTGTACCACAGCATGACCCTTAACCTGCATGACCCACAAATTAAAAAGTGCCAGAAGGCAGTATGATTTAAACCCAAACATTTTACTTGAACGGACATTGAATATCCCTGCCCTGGAACGCAGCATGAGCCCCAAACCTGCATGACCCCAGATTAAAAAGTGCCGGAAAAAAGGAGTCTTTCAACCACCATTTTAGTTTCATTGGACATAGACATCCCTGTCCGGGCCACAGCATGGGGCCCCCAACCTGCAGGGACCCCCAGATTTAAAAAGTCCCGGGAAAAAAAGGAGTCTTTGAACCCCCAAATTTTAGTTTCACTGGACATTGACATACCTGTTCTGTACCACAGTATGACCATTAAAACCTGTTGGGACCCACAGATTAAAAAGTGCGGGGAAAGGAAAGCTTGGGAACCACCATTTTAGTTGAACTGGACATTGACTATACCTGTCCTGGCTAACCTACATCTGTTCAAGTCTTCCTGTACCTCCCTTGTACAATTCAGAGGAATATTTGTATCAGTATTTTGTACATGAAAGTTTTTTAGTAGATTAATTCTAGAAAAACCATTTTTAAAATAGGATGGGAAACCCACCACGTCTTTGTTTTTTTTTTGTTTTTTTATTGTATTAATGGGTTGTTCTCACTACAGGAAAATTTCTAGCTATGTTAAAGATCTTGCAAAAACAAGTCATTTTGCATATGTGTCCATTAACAGTGTCCTACCTATTCCTGTTTCTGACAGCACCATCACCCTTGAGCCACTCTTTGACAATTGTGAAGAACAAATGTCTGTTAGATACCACATTTTTTACAATAGGACCAGTAGTCTAGCTGCATTTCACAGCAAAATGCCCCCAAAAATTCAAAACTTGACCCTTGAGCCACTTCTGACAATTGTGAAGAAACAAAATATCATACAAGTGCGCTATCTGCGCCAAACTGAGATTCAAGGAGCCCAATAAAACTATTCAGAAGTTACACGGATGAGAAATTGTGTTTTTTGCAGCAATGATAAACGAGAACAGTTGCTAGAAAATTTTTCAATCAGAATTGTCGTACAACGTGGCTATTTGAAAAAACTAGGGTCGCACCACGTGCAATACAGCTATTTAAAAACGATTCGGATAATAAAAGGTATTTTTTTGCACCTATCAATACACCTGCTGTGACGACAAAATTGCTGTATTCAAATTTAAGTGCAAGGTGGATCTAAGAAAAAAGCTGAACAGCGCCAAAGAGAAAAAAACACCTATCTGGAATGTATTCGGATAATAAAAGGTATTTTTTGCACCTATCAATACACCCTCGGTGACTACAAAATTGTTGTATTCAAAATTTTAAATGCAAGGGGGGATCCCTTTAACAAACCTGGCCTGCGCCAAAGTGAAAAAAACACCTATCTGAAATGTATACGGCCAAACAGGCCAAAAAGTGTTAATAAAAACCCATTGCAATGCAGGGTCTAAACACAGTCTGGCTGCACAATATCCACTCTCCTTTTAAAAAGCCTGTCTGTCTGTGTTCGCCCGCAGCCCCCCCCCCTCCGCGGCTGTACAGCGCTAGATGCTCCTTTAAAATTCCTTTTGCCAGTAACTAAAATCTTCAAATCTCTATCTACCTAAGTTCTAAGGGTTTACAGCTAATAGCATAGTTGTCTGTTTTGAACAAATAGAACAGTTTTCGCTGAGCTGTTTTGAGAGAGACCAAGCACACGTCCTGTCTTATGATACACAGGACACCCACTGAGGCTGGAAACAGGAAGGGCTGTCTATGTAAAACGAGGGGCATGTGATTTTTCCAGCCAATCGCAACCATAGCCTCCTAGTCATGACGTCGCATACCCACTCACCCTGCTCTTTTCTGTAAGCTGATTTTCTGGCCGCCAAAATGAACAGGAAGTGCTGAAAATGGCGCGATATTAATAGATTATGCACAGATTTTAACCTAAATTATTGTGTGGTCGAAAAAATCCGATCAACATAAAAACCGTGCCGATTTCAACTTTTTCGATAATAATCGCTCAACACTACTATTCACTCCAGAAATGCATCCAGACCGTTTTTGAACTCTGTTATTGAATTCACCACGACAAGTTACTCTGGCAAAGAGTTCCACAGTCTCACTGCTCTAACAGTAAAGAATCCCTTTCTATGTTTATGTAGAAACTTTCTTTCCTCTAGATGTAGAAGATGTCCCCTTGTTCTCGATTTAATCCTGGGTATAAATAAATCTTGGGAGAGATCTCTATATTGTAACGGTAGCGGTAGTGGATCCGCTGGACCACCGCAAGCGATGGTGAAAGCCCACACCAGGGAGCGGAGTCTAAGTAGAACCTGGTTTTCACCAGAGCCCGCCGCAAAGCAGGATGGACTTGCTACGGCGGGAAACTACCAGGTCGCTTCCACTGGCGGAACTTGCTTGCGGTGGCAGCCAAGGGTAGGCGTGGTAGAAAATTGTAAGGCAGGCTCGTAGTCGGGGACAGGCAGTAGGTCAGTGGTCGGAGGACGGTAGCGAAATGGTACAGTACACAGGAATCACAAGATGAGGTAATACGCTTTCTCAGTAGGCTCCAAGGAGGAGCCAATATGTAGGGTCAGCGGCCGGCAACAACTAATTCCCGGTGAGCTGGCCCTTTAAATCTGAGGAGACCAGCGCGCCCGCGCCTTTGGGAGCGGAGACGCGCGCACTGGCCAGCACAGGCGCGCCTGGAGTCAGGAGCGAGGTCGAGTGAGTGCCTGACCTCCGGGGGACGAGTGCGCCCACGGTCCGGCGCAAAGACCCCGGGGCCACTCGCCCCCGGTACGGTAGAGACGGTCGGGAAATGGACGCGCCCGCAGCCCGTCCCCTGGGCTGCGGCGCCGTTCGTGACAGTGCCCCCCCCCCTCTTTGGCCTCCCCCTCTTTCCAGCACGGAGGAACCTTCGTACAAGCTTCCGGTCCAGAATATTGTCCTCCGGCTCCCCTGACCTGTCCTTGGGCCCGAACCCCCTCCAATCAATGAGAAAATACCGTTTCCCATTGGACACCTTCATATCCAGGATCTCCTTTACCTGGAAAACGTTAGTGGCATCCGCCACAGGAGATAGAGGGGCTACCCTCCGAGAAAAACGGTTCAGGACCAGGGGTTTGAGAAGGGAAACGTGAAAGGAGTTCGGGATGTGCATGGAAGGCGGGAGCCAGAGTTTATAGGCCACCGGGTTTATACGTCCAAGCACCTCGAATGGCCCCACGTAGCGGGGACCCAATTTATAACTTGGGATTTTAAGCTGGACATATTTGGCCGATAACCACACTTTATTGCCTGGAGAAAAAACTGGGCGAGGGCTTCTTCTCTTATCTGCCTGCGCCTTAGTGTGTGCCGAAGCACGGAGCAATGAATGGCGGGACAGGGCCCAAATGGCCTTCATGTCGCGGACCAATGTATCCGCTGCAGGGACTTCAGACTGAGATGCTAATGGAAGAGGTGGGCGTAGTTGCAGGATGTACACAATATAGAAGGGAGAGGCACCTGCTGATTCAGAGTCTAGGGAATTATATGAAAATTCCTCTCACGGAAGCAGGTACAACCAGTCATTCTGCCGCGCCGAGACAAAATAGCGCAGGTAGGTCCCCAGGACCTGGTTGACTCTCTCCACCTGGCCATAAGTCTGGGGATGGTAGGCCAAGGAGAAATCGAGCCTCACCTGTAGTTGAGAACAGAGGGCCCGCCAGAATTTGGAGACAAACTGGACTCCGCGATCAGAAACAATTTGCAGGGGCATCCTGTGTAAATGAAAAATGTGGAGAAAAAACAGGTTGGCCAGGAGCGGGGTGGAGGGTAAGCCTGGCAATGGGACAAAATGCGCCATTTTAGAAAACCGATCCGTAACCACCCAGATCACGGTGTTACCAGAGGAAGGGGGAAGATCGGTTACAAAATCCATCGCTACGTGCAACCAGGGGCTGGTAGGGATGGGCAGGGGATGCAGGAGCCTGACCGGTCTGTCATGGGGCGTTTACGGGCACAGGTGACAAAGGCTTCAACTAATTCTTTGACGTCTTTCGCGAGGTCCAGCCACCAATAGAACTGCGCGATAAGCAGGCAAGTTTTACGAGCACCGGGATGTCCGGCCACCAATGAACAGTGTCCCCACTGCAAGATCCTTTTTGCGGAGTGCGGGGCTCAAGTATGTTTTCCCAGGTGGGACATTCCGGAGGTCAACTGGTGCTGCGGCGATAAGACGCTCAGGGGGTATTATGTGCTCTGGGGTCACTTCTTCACCCACCACGTCGGAAGCACGTGAGAGGGCGTCTGCCTTCACATTCTTTTCCGTCGGACAGAAGTGGATCTGTTAATTAAACCGGGAGAAGAAGAACGACCACCTAGCTTGGCGCGGATTAAGTAGCTGGGCCGTCTGGAGGTACTGGAGGTTCTTGTGATCTGAATAGATGCAGATGGGATGTCGAGCACCTTCCAGCAGATAACGCCATTCCTCCAGAGCCAGTTTGATGGCCAATAACTCCCGATCTCCGATCATGTAATTTCTTTGCGCCGGCGAGAACGTTTTGGAAAAGAATCCGCAAGTGACCGTTCTACCCGTCGGTCCCTTTGCGTGAGGACAGCACCAACCCCGACAGATGAGTCATCTACTTCTAGAGCAAAAGGTTTTGCAGGGTCTGGCCGCGACAGGATAGAAGCGGAAGCAAAGGCAGACTTCAGTTTCACGAACGCCTCCTCGGCCTCGGGGGGCCAACTTCGCGGGTTAGCGTTCTTCTTCGTGAGGGCCACAATGGGAGCTACCCGTGTAGAAAAGTGCGGGATGAACTGCCGGTAATAATTGCAAAACCCCAGAAAGCGTTGTATGGCCCGAAGACCAACAGGGAGAGGCCATTGTAAGACAGCAGACAGTTTTGCCGGGTCTATTCGCAAGCCTTGGTCAGAGATAATATACCCCAGGAATGGCAGGCTGGTTTGGTGAAAGACACACTTTCCCAACTTGGTGTACAGGCGGTTAGCATGGAGGCGCCTCAGAACCTAGCGGACGTAGACGCGGTGAGTCTCCAGATCGGGTGAGTACACCAAGATGTCATCCAGGTACCACAACACAAGTATATAGGAGATCCCTGAAGATGTCGTTCACGAACTACTGGAAGACGGCCGGGGCGTTACACAAGCCGAATGGCATGACCAAGTACTCAAAGTGGCCGTCCCTGGTGTTAAATGCCGTCTTCCACTCATCGCCCTTCTGGATACGGATCAGGTTATAGGCCCTCCTCAGGTCCAACTTGGAGAAAATCTTCGTACCACGTAGGCGATCAAAGAGCTCTGTGATCAACGGCAGAGGGTACTGGTTCTTCGCCGTGATCTTATTAAGTCCCCGATAGTCGATGCAGGGCCGTAAGGTACCGTCCTTCTTTTCCACGAAGAAGAATCCCGCACCCTCGGGAGAGAAGGATTTTCTTATGAACCCCTTCTGGAGATTTTCCCGGATATATTCAGACATGTCTTGTGTCGGAACGGACAAGAGGTAGACTCTACCCCGTGGTGGACTGGTACCCGGCAGTAGGTCGATCGGACAATCATATGGCCGATGAGGGGGAAGGATCTCCGCTTCTTTTTCTGAAAAGACATCGGTGAACTCCTGGGATTAAGCGGGTAGACCGGGCAATGGTTCGCAGGGAATAGTACGAGAGCTGGTAAGCACCGGGCGAGGTGCCACCAGTCAACGGCTCTGGCAGTAAGGACCCCAACGAGTGACTTCTCCCGACGTCCAGTCTAGAGTAGGAGAGTGGAGTCGCAGCCATGGAAGCCCGAGGAGAACCGCCGAAGAGGAGCGTGGTAACACATAGAGGGAGATCTTCTCCTTATACAAGACTCCCACGTGGAGAGACAGCGGCTTGGTAATGAATTGTATAGTGTCGCTTTGCAGCTTACCGCTGACCGAGAAGATTACCAGCAGCTTTTCCAGATGGACCATCGGGAGACAAGGATTTTCGTATGAACCCCTTCTGGAGATTTTCCCGGATATATTCAGACATGTCTTGTGTCGGAACGGACAAGAGGTAGACTCTACCCCGTGGTGGACTTGTACCCGGCAGTAGGTCGATCTGACAATCATATGGCTGATGAGGGGGAAGGATCTCCGCTTCTTTTTCTGAACTCCTCCGAAGAGGAGCGCGGTAACCCATAGAGGGAGATCTTCTCCTTATACAGGACTCCCACGTGGAGAGACAGCGGCTTGGTAATGAATTGTATAGTGTCGCTTTGCAGCTTACCGCTGACCGAGAAGATTACCAGCAGCTTTTCCAGATGGACCATCGGGAGGTGATACTGTATAAAGTTCCTGGCCAAGCCAGAGTCCAGGAAGGCAGAGGCCCGAAACGTGAGTCCAGCATCATCAGGCGTGGAGAGAAGGAATTTGCACCTAGGGGCGCCTCTTCCATGGACCCTAGGTGCGGAAGTTTCCTGGACGTTTAGGACGTTGGGGATAATTCCTCCGGAGGTGCTCAGGGCTCCCACAGTACAGGCACAGGTTGCCTAGCCAACGTCGGGCCAATTCTTGCTCAGAGAGTTGAGCCTGGTCGACTTGCATGGGTTCCTCAATAGGGAGCGGTGTCGGTTGCATAAGCTTCCTCTGGAATACTGGAGCCAGGCGTGGAAACCGGCGTGGCCGTGCTACCTCTCGTTCTTGCCGAAGCTCTTCTCGCCTTTCGGCGAAACGCACGTCAATGCGGGTAGCCAACTGAATTAACTCGCTGAGGGAAGACGGGATGTCTCTCGCGGCCAGCACATCCTTAATCCTACTAGAGAGGCCCTTTTTAAAGGTGGCACACATGGCGGCCTCGTTCCAGGATAACTCTGAAGCTAAAGTGTGGAACTGCACCGCGTAGTCTCCCACAGATGAGTACCCTGACACAGGGTTAGAAGAGCCGTTTCGGTGGAGGACGCCCGAGCTGGTTCCTCGAAAACACTGCGGGACTCCTGGAGGAAGGACTGTAGATCCGCCGTCACCGGATCGTTCCGATCCCACAGAGGTGTGGCCCAGGCCTAGGCCGTCCCGGAAAGCAAGCTGACTATGAAAGCCACCTTAGAACGCTCCGTGGGGAACTGGTCTGCCATTAATTCAATGTGCATTGAGCACTATGTGATGAAACCTCGGCACTGCTTGGAGTCCCCTTCAAACTTCGACGGTAGCGGCAACCGGAGCTTGGAACCCACCGTCGCAGGCAGGGCAGCTGGAGGCGGTGTAGACATGGGTGGAGATGACGGCTGCTGCTGGTTCACCAGGAGTTGCTGTAACATGACGGTGTCAGGATCCAGCCCTGTTTTTATGCTTAACCTGTTTTGTGGGCATTTCTGCCTCTTTGCAAGATGGCCACTGCAGCTTCAGTGGCCATTTTACCTGCTCTCTGAGGCTATATTAAGGTGTGCACCTGTGTTCCTCCCTGCCTGAGTATTCAATTAGAACCTAGTTCCTGTCTCCCTCAAGCTTCCTGGCTCTCCTGTTGAAGATCCCTGTGGTCCTCGTATTCCAGAGTCCTGCTTATTGATTTCCTGCAAGCTACCCACTGCAACCAGACATTCCTGCTATTTGACCTCTTGTTTATACTTACTTCTGCACATGGGATCATCCTGCTGACGTAGTCTCCTCAGCAGGATTCCTCTAGTGCTACACAACCTGCCTGCTGCCTGTCAGCGACGCTGCTGCAACAAACGTCTGCTGACCACCTACGGCCCTCTGCTCACCGGCCGAATGCCATCCAGCGCTGCTGCAACAAATGTCTGCTGACCACCTACGGCCCTGTGCTCACCGGCTGAACGCCATCCAGCGCTGCTGCAACAAACGTCTGCTGACCACCTACGGCCCTCTGCTCACCGGCCGAACGCATCCAGAAACGTGCCGGACCACCGCCCCCTGGCCCCTAGGGGAGGCGCGGCATGACCCGGCACGCTTGGCGCATACTAATGTGTTGGGCGGTCGCGGAGGCGTGGCATGGGCAGGGTGGAAGCGCCGAGGTCCGGGAGACCTCCCCTTCCACCCAGAGTGTCAGGTGCGCAGTGCGCGGCAGCAGTGAGGAGGCCCGTGACGGTCACTCCTCCCCATACTGGCGGACGGGCACGTGGAGCTGCTGCGGCAGCTTATTGCAGCTAGAGGTGCAGACTGGGTGCGTGCTGCGGCCCAGGAGGCCGCTGGGGCTGCGGCATAGGAGGCTGAAGGTGATAGCTGAAGTGGGGGGAGAAGAGCCAGCGGAGCCCCTCTCGGGCGGGAGCGCGACAAGCGGGTGGTCGGGCCCCCCGGCCCGGGAGGAATCCAGATAGGCCGGCGAGTCCTGCGGGGGGCAGCGGGCCGGTGGGCCCCTAGTCGACGCGTGAGGTCCGTGGTTGCGGTGCCCCCACCTGGTGATGTGCCGGCCAGGGGGGCAGCCGGTCATCAGACGTCATCCCGGAGGTGCCCGCGCTCACCGGGGAGTGCGGGGTGAGCGAGCGAAGTGGACAGGCGGCGGACGGCTGATCCTGGCGGTTCCGACTTTGAGGATGCAGCATCGCTGCCGCGGGCGTGGCAGTCGCCGGTGCGTTCCCAACGGCCTGCGCCGGTCGGCCTCCCCCATTTGGGGTTAGATGGCTTGGACCTGGGCCAGAGGGCAGCAGGGGAGGATCCGAGATGTGACGTGCAAGATTCCAGGACGACAGCTGGTGGGTTCACAGCCCCCAAGCTGCCTGGTGCGTGTTTGTCCTTGTTGTGTTCTTTTCCTCCTATATTGCGGGGTTTAGCGGAACGGGGGAGTCAGGAATGTACAGCGTCGAGCGCGGTGGGCCCGGTGGAGGGGCCCTTGAGTGTGGCGGAGGAGTCCGGGGGGCTGGCGGCGGCTTTGCGTGAGTTGTTGGGGCGTTTTGAGGATCATGGTGCGGTGTCACCGGCTGAGGCCTGGGTTTCTCCAGCTTCGGTGGGGGTTGGTCCACTGCTTCATGAAGGGTCGGGAGCGGGAGCCGTGGCCAGAGCGTCTGGAGCGAGTGTCACGGTTTCAGTGCAGACGGAGAAGGAACCGAAGGGAAGCGTGAGGTTAGACGATCGGGCTAGGGGTGAGGTCTACGTTTGCTTTGAAGGGCCCTTGGGGGCTCATTTGAAGCAGGAGGTTAGGGATAAGATAGCGAAGGACGAATATGTGGAGATTTTTTCCCTTTTGCCCCTTGAGAAGTTTAATCTGGACAAGGGTAAAAAGGAAGAAAGTAAGAAGGAGGAAGAGGAGAAGCAGTTGATACCGAAGACGTTTACGAATTGGCTGCAGGCGTTTGCTATATTGGCAAGCGTCATAGGGGAAAAGGCGCCGGAAAATTGTTCGGCATTGTTCTGCTATATGGATTCGATAGGTGAGGCATATCGAGCGCATGGGGGAATGGCTTGGCTCCGTTACAACGAGCAATTCCGACAGAGGAAGGCGGTCCGTCCTTCTATAAGGTGGGACCATAAGGACATCGACCTGTGGCTGCGGGTGATGGCCTCGACTAAGTTCGGGCAGTCCTTTTATGGGTGGGCCGGGTCTTCCGGCCAAAGCGGGTCTGCGGGAGGAACCGGGGCGAGCGGTCAGGCAGGGTCCCAAAAGGGCGGAGCTTGTTGGCAGTTCAACAGTGGCCCCTCCAGGGCATGTTGTCCCCTTTTCCTTGCAAAATTTGAGGTCGGCAAGGGAGCATCCCTCCGTGGTGTCGGAGAAGCTTGCAAAGGAGGTGTCTCTGGAGAGGATGGCAGGGCCTTTTGATGAATCCCCTTTTACTGACCTAGTGGTGTCTCCTCTGGGAGTTGTGCCAAAGAAGGAGCTGAACAAGTTTCGGCTCATCCATCATTTGTCGTTCCCGAGGGGGCAATCGGCAAATGATGGGATTTCTCAAGAGTTGTGTTCGGTAGTGTATACTTCGTTTGACAAAGCAGTTACCCTTGTCCGGCGATTCGGGACGGGCTCGTTAATGGTGAAGACTGATATTGAGTCTGCCTTTCGTTTGTTGCCTGTTCACGAAGATAGTTTGTGGTTGTTCGGGTGTTTTTTCTGTCTTCCAATGGAATGCTCCTTATCGTGTGCTTATTTTGAGGCATTTAGCTCGTTTTTAGAATGGGTGGTGCGTGATGTCTCCGGCTTGGGTTCCATCATTCATTATTTGGATTGCGTGGGCCCGGCGGGGTCCTCGATTTGTGGCTCGCTGCTGCAAGCGATGCGATGGGTGGCAAATCACTTTGGGGTTCCTTTAGCGGCTGACAAGACTGAGGGTCCGGGTACCTGTATGAAATTCTTGGGGATCTGTATCGACTCCGTGAAGATGGAATGCAGGTTGCCTGAGGATAAATTATGGGTCTTGAGGTTTGAGGTGCGGAAGGCGTGTCATCTACGCAAAATACAGCTGCGGGATTTGCAGTCCTTGCTGGGAAAACTGAACTTCGCCTGCAGAATCATGCCTATGGGGCGGGTTTTTCTCGGCGTTTAGCGGCTGCTACGTCGGGGATCGTGAAGCCTCATCATTTCGTGCGGTTGACCAGGGAGCACAGGGAGGACTTGGAAGTGTGGGCGGAATTTTTTGGTTAGGTATAATGGTCGTTCCATAAATTAAAGGGGGAGGAGCTGTCGAATCAGGAGATCGAGATTTTCACAGATGCGCCGGGCAGTACGGGGTTCGGAGCAATTTGTGGTGACAGGTGGTGTGCGGCCCCATGGCCAGCGGAGTGGGTCGGGCTGTCGGTGATGGGGAAACTTGGCCTTTTTGGAGCTATTTCCTTTTGTGGTGGCAGGGAGCGTGGGGAACCCAGTTCCGAACCGCAAAGTTCGCTTCTTTTGGTGACAACCCCGGTGTGGTTCAGGCCATCAATAGCTGTCTGCATCGTCACCTCCCAGTTGTTCGTCGTTGCGGTTGTTGGTGTTTGCGTGCCTAGAATTAATTTTTTGGGTGCGGGCGGAACATGGCCAGGGGTTCGGAATCGGTGGCGATTCTCTTCTCCGTTTGCGTGGGCCCAAATTCGGAATTGGCTCGTCGACGTCCGCACGGGAGGAAAAGCCCAGTCACCTCTGGGCCGTGGCTTGGAGAGCCGATCACCTGATTCGTCTTCGTTGTCAGTGGGACCTGGGCCCACAATGAGGTGGTTCTGGGAAAGGGGCGGACTTGGGTCCGGTGTTTGGGGGGATGTGACATCGGTTGATGATCGGATCGGGGCCTTGTTGTGTTTTAATGTGCCCGGTGGAACGTGTGCGGGCTTTTTGGGCTTTGCGGAGGGTCTCCTGTGGATCGCTCCTTGTGCATGAGGATGGGTCATTTGTTTCACGATTTTAGTTTACAGCAGTTTTTAGGAGATGTGTGGAAGTAATAGGGTTGAATCTGAAGGATTTTGCTCCGCACTCCTTTCGGATCGGGGCAGCCACGGAGGCTGCAAGTTGGGGTTTAAACCCTGAAGTGGTGCGCAAGATTGGGCGCTGGGAATCAGATAGATACAGACTTTATGTTCGTCCACACTTGATTGCATAGAAGTTGGTGGGGAGGGCTGGATATGGATGAAGGGTCGCTGGTTTCCATGTGTTATTCTCGTTTTCGTTTATTCTAGAGCGGTCCCACTCTCCTCGCCTGGATCCTAGGGTCATTTCGTATTTCTATTGGGGAGCTGAAGCTGGTAGGAACTTCGGCCCGAATGGGCGGCCAGTTGGGAATACCAAGGAGTTTGGCCCTAGTGCGATGGTTGGGGAGGCGAGTGGATGGGAGTAGTGCCCGAAGTCATGTGTTTTGCGCGTTGGATAGACATCCGGGTGTCCTGGTATTGCATATGGGGGGGAATGATTTGGGCTTGGTGATACCTCAGGGAGTTAATGCAAAGTATTATGTTTGACCTTTGGCGTTGTGGTCTGAGTTTTCCTGATGTGGTTATTGTCTGGTTCAGATTATCGTGTTCCGACATCATTGGAGGGGAGCTCGCTCTGGTGATAGTCTAAATAGGGTATGAATGAAGGTTGTGAAACCGGTCCGTGGCAGGTTTTGTGGCCGAAATGGCGGATTGTTCATCGGCATATTGGAATTTTGGAGTCGGTGAGGGGGAATTTTTGGAGAATACCGTTGGGGTTTCATTGACGGCGGTGGGGCTGGATTTTGTGATCATTGGGGATACGGAAGGTATCGAATGGACAGTTGGCTGATGGGCGGCCTCGCATGCATGTGGTTTCATGGCATGCTCGTGGTCGGTGGAAGGGGTTCTTGGAGTTTGATGAGGAGTTTGGTTTAAGGAGTCATTAGGGATATGACTTCCTTAGGTTTTTGTGTGACGTTGGACCCGGCCTGGCGAAGGTGTGGGCTATTTCAGTTGATATCCCTGGAACAAGTGAATTGGGTGAGCCATCTAGTATGGCTTTTGGACCTTGAGCCAGTGGAATGCGGGCGGGGTTTAGATGTTTTTTGTCCTTTCGGGGATTTTGGTCGCCAGGTCATTTTAGCTCCAAGGACCCTCTGCCCCAGTGGGGAATGGCAAGTTGTTGCCTGGTTCACAATTGGTTGAGTTTTGGTTATTAAAAGAAGTTGGGTGGAGACTATTGGTTTAAGATTACTAGTTTAGGGTATGCATATGGCTAATATTATATGTATGCAGATCTGGTATTTTGTATATATTTAAAAGTATGTAGATGTATTTAATGGATGGTTATTTATATATACTTTATATGAAAGTAAGTTCTTATGTCTATTATTTTTGTTAATAAAACGGCTGCTGTGGCCATTTCATTCCAGTCGATGGTCTGTGTATTTATTTTAGGAATGTTGGTCACAGGCAGCGGGAAAGTGGGGGGGGGGTTGTCGGTGGTGCAGAACAAGCCTCAGTGTTGCTCAGGGTTAAGACACGCGCCGGACCACCGCCCCCCGGCCCCTAAGGGAGGCGTGGCATGACTCGGCACGCTGGGTGCATACTAATGCGCTGGGCGGTCGCGGAGGCGTGGCGTGTACAGGGCGGAAGCGCCGAGGTCCGGGAGACCTCCCCTCCCGCCCAGGGAGTCTGTTGCGTGGCGCGAGGCAGCAGTCCCGCCCTCCCTCGCTAATTTTTGGGGTTATTTGGCAGGTTATGTTTTTGCAGAGCAAGTGTCATGGTGGCCTATGGCGGCAGGGGTTCTTGGAGTTGGATGAGGAGTTTGGGTGAGGGAGTCATTAGGGATATGACTTCCTCAGGTTTTTGGTGAACGTTGACCCGGCCTGGCGAAGGTTGGGCTACTTTCAGGTGGTATCCTTGGAGAGGCGAATTGGGTGAGCCATCTAGTATGGCCTTTTGGACATCCGAGCCAGTGGGAATTGCGGGGGGGGGGGGGCCTGGGAGGCTAGGATGTTTGTCCTTTGGGCATTTTTGGTCGCCTAGTCGTTTTAGCTCCAAGGACCTCTGCCCAGGTGGGGATGGCACGTTGTTGACTGGTTACAATTGTTGAGTTTTGGTTTTAAAAGGAAGTTGGGTGGAGATATTGGTTTACTGATAACTGGTTTACGGGTATGCATAATGGATATATTATATGTATGGAAGATTTGGTTTATGTATATATTTAAGTATGTATATGTATTTAATGGGATGGTTATTTATATATATTTATATGCATAGTAAAGTTTTATGATATATTTTGGTAATAAAACGGCTGCTGCTGTGGCCATTTCATTCCAGTCGGCGGTCTGTGTATTTATTTTAGGAATGTTTGGTCACAGACAGCGGTAAAGTGGTAAGTGGGAGGATGGGGGTACGGAGGAGGGGTTGTTGGTGGCGCAGAGCAAGCCTCAGTGTTGCTCAGGGTCAAGCGCTGTTGCAACAAACATGAGTCTGCTTTTACTTCTTGTGACGGTTTGCTGCTGTGCACCCCTCCCCCTACCAGCTACTGGTCTCCATAACGTATCCACGCGAAGCGTAACAGAAGGTTATCTGGTCCAACTGCTGTCGCGACTGTTGCCCAACAACTTCTGCAAGGTCTGCTTCGCCAGGCAGGTGCACCTTAGCGGGATCCATGGCCAGATCTTACTGTAACGGGTAGTGGATCTGCGGGGCCACCGCAAGCGATGGTGAAAGCCCACACCAGGGAGCGGAGTCTAAGTAGAAACCGGGTTTTTACCAGACGCCCGCCGCCCCAAAGGGGAAAGGGACTTGCATGCGGCGGGAAACTACCAGGTTTCGCTTACCACTGGGTGGAACTTGCATTGCGGTTCAGCCAAGGCTAGGCGTGGTCCAAAATCGTAAGCAGGCTCGTAGTCGGGGGGGAGGGTGGGACAGGCAGTAGGTAAGGGCAGGAGGCAGAGGTTTGTGGTCGAGAGGACCGGTAGCCGAAACGGTATACGGTACACGGAATCGCAAGACGAGAGGTAATCGCTTTACTCAGTAGGCTCCAAGGGCACTAAAGATCTGGCTAAATGGAACTGCCGGAGGGGAGCCAATATTAGGGCGTCAGCGGGCCGCCAACAAACTAAATTACCGGCTGCGATGGCCTCCTTTAAATCTGAGGAGACAGGCGCGTGCGCGCCCTAGGGAGCGGGGACACGCGCACCGGCAAGTACAGGCGCACCTGGAGTAAGGGGCATGGACCGGTCGGGTTGAGTGACATCACTCTATGGGGGACGAGTACGCCCACGGACCGCGGGGCCACTCGTCCCCAGTACGTGAGAGAGGATCGGGAAACGGACGTGCCCGCAGCCCGTCCCTTGGGCTGCGGCACCGTTCGTGACATATATTGACTTTATGTCTCCTCGAAGCCGTCTTTTCTCTAAACTAAATAACCCTAATCTTGCTAATCTTCATGGGTATTGCAGTCCACCCAGTCTGTTTATTATTTTTGTTGCCACCTTTGTACCTGTTCTTCAAGCTTTACAATGGCTTTTCTGTGAACTGGTGCCCAAAACTGTACACAATATTCCCTGTGTGGTCTGACCAGTGACTGGAAGAATAATGTTCTCATCATATGCAATCTTATTGCCCACTTTAAATACACCCTATATCCTGTTTTGCCTTGCAGCTGCTGCCTGACACTGGCTGCTACAATTAAGTTTTAATATCCATCAGGATGCACATTTAGAATAGAACGGCTGCATTCAGCTTAGAATGGCTGTGTAGTGCAGTTACCTCTGGTTCTGCTCCATTTCTGTCCTATGTACTGCCTCAAGCTGTTAATACTACCACTAGTCTGCTCCTGTGACTACATACAGTACAGTTCTTTGACTTAATTTTATTTCAGTATAGTGGTCACGTTCCTATCCTGACACTGTTGTCAAAAGTGAAAACCAGGGCTGCCTCAAAATCTGTACCCCAATTTGTTCATCTATGTATCTTGAGCACAAGGATGCCTCAAACCCCATGGGTTGCTCTGTATGAATGGGATGAGAGTGGTAGATATGTGCAGCACGGTTTCCATTCTATTTTGTCGGGGGAGGGGGGGTTTCCTGTAATATTGGCAAGTACTGTGTGTGAGAATACTACTAGCTTAATGCCAAATTAGACCAGGTCACAAAAGGTTTAATTAGACAGAGCAGCAGTGTTTCAGAAAGAATCCTTCCTTAGTCTGTGAAATCATTAGACAAGGCTCCAGAGGGTTAGCATGGACATCAGGTCATGAGGTCAGCACATTGCCGTCTGAGACCACTTTACAGTACAGTACAGTATACACATTACTAGAGATACTCCATTCATAGTCAGCAAAGGAATAGGTGGGCATGTGCATGGACAATTAGTATAATAATGTGGACACAATGAAGCCATATCTGCAGGCAACAGGCATAACATGCTAAAGAGTTGAAGTTAAACTCTGTCTTCTTGCTAGGTCCTGTTGGTGCAGAGCAAGACTCCGGTTAAATTGCTGTGTAAGTCATATTGCAGTCAGTAATAGAGGAACTCATGGTGTCATAGTTAAAGTGTTTGGAATAAAGCATTGAATCATTGCTGTTCTAGAAACAAGGAGTCACTTAACAAAAACATTAGACAAATCTAACCATGAGCATATACTTTTAGGAAACCTTAAAAGTGAAAATGGTGTTCGAGAAGGGTGGTCGTCTCAGATAAAAGGTCCACTATGCATAGTATATGGTGGATCTGAAATTATAAAAAAGGAAATCTGGTCGAGATAACATGGTGGTCTTCTCAAAGAGGTGTTCTTTTGGAAAGGTTTTACTCTAGCTCTATGAATAGTAATACTCTTGTACTACTCTAAGACAATAGTACCACTCATAGTCTGTTCCTTTGACCAATAGTACTGTTACATGACAATAGCACTCTGGGTTGGTTCCTGTGACCAATAGAACTACTTCTGGCTTGTTCCTGTGACCTCAATTTCAGTCCTGTAACCATGACCAGAACAATGGGTAGGCAGACATAGGCGGCCCCCTAGGGCGTTCACCTCTGTCTGGCAGTAAAGGTGTGCAAATATGTATGAAGTGAGCTCATTGGATGAACCCACTAAAAACACAGCAGGTAGTTACAGTCGACACCTACCTTTAGGGTCTAGGACTGGAGATAACTCACATCCTGGCCATTTAACTATTTAAAGGCTGTGGTTAATGCAACTGTGGCATCTTTGCATTTATACTAGAGGGAGGTGTCCACTCCCGCCTCCCAATTGGCTCCCCCGCAACAAATTTACAGGGTGACGACCAAATTCACAGCAACTGGGAGCCTAATGAAAGCTTCCAGGCCTCCAATGTTACTGCCCCTATTACACCCTGTCAAAGGCAAAGTGTAATTTGAGAGCTGTCACAGTACACTATTCCTCAATACATTATTACTGTTTGTGTATAACTGTTCACACCCCTTAGTGGTAAATTAAAATAAAATTTTTTAAAAGTTTTTATATATATATATATATATATATATATATATACTCACCGGCCACTTTATTAGGTACACCATGCTAGTAACGGGTTGGACCCCCTTTTGCCTTCAGAACTGCCTCAAGTCTTCGTGGCATAGATTCCACAAGGTGTTGCAACGATGCTCAATTGGTACCAAGGGGCCCAAAGAGTGCCAAGAAAATATTCCCCACACCATGACACCACCACCACCAGCCTGAACCGTTGATACAAGGCAGGATGGATCCATGCTTTCATGTTTGTTGACGCCAAATTCTGACCCTACCATCCGAATGTCGCAGCAGAAATCGAGACTCCTCAGACCAGGCAACGTTTTTCAAATCTTCTACTGTCCAATTTCGATGAGCTTGGGCAAATTGGAGCCTCAGTTTCCTGTTCTTAGCTGAAAGGAGTGGCACCCGGTGTGGTCTTCTGCTGCTGTAGCCCATCTGCCTCAAGGTTCGCCGTACTGTGCGTTCAGAGATGCTTTTCTGCCTACCTTGGTTGTAACGGGTGGCTATTTGAGTCACTGTTGCCTTTCTATCAGCTCGAACCAGTCTGCCCATTCTCCTTTGACCTCTGGCATCAACAAGGCATTTCCGCCCACAGGACTGCCGCTCACTGGATGTTTTTTCTTTTTCGGACCATTCTCTGTAAACCCTAGAGATGGTTGTGCGTGAAAATCCCAGGAGATCAGCAGTTTCTGAAATACTCAGACCAGCCCTTCTGACACCAACAACCATGCCACGTTCAAAGCACTCAAATCACCTTTCTTCCCCATACTGATGCTCGGTTTGAACTGCAGGAGATTGTCTTGACCATGTCTACATGCCAAAATGCACTGAGTTGCCGCCATGTGATTGGCTGATTAGAAATTAAGTGTTAACGAGCAGTTGGACAGGTGTACCTAATAAAGTGGCCGGTGAGTGTATATATATATATATAATAATATATATATATAAATATATATATATATATAAATATATAATATATATATACACACAGTGGGTACGGAAAGTATTCAGACCCTTTTAAATTTTTCACTCACTTAAGTATTCAAACCCTTTGCTCAGTACTGAGTAGAAGCACCCTTTTGAGCTACTACAGCCATGAGTTTTCTTGGGAATGATGATCAAGTTTTTCACACCTGGATTTCGGGATCCTCTGCAATTCTTCCTTGCAGATCCTCTCCAGTTCTCTCAAATTGGATGGTGAATGTTGTTGGACAGCTATTTTCAAGTCTCTCCAGAGATGCTCAATTGGGTTTAGGTCAGGGCTCTGGCTGGGCCAGTCATAAATGGTCACAGAGTTGTTCTGAAGTCACTGCTTTGCTATTTTAGCTGTGTGCTTAGGGTCATTGTCTTGTTGGAAGAAGAATCTTCAGCCCAGTCTGAGGTCCAGAGCACTCTGGAAGAGGTGTTCATCAAGGATATCTCTGGTCTTGGTCACATTCCTCTTTCCTTCAATTGCAGCCAGCCATCCTGTCCTGTGGTAGCAGGATGCTGTCACCACAATGTTTCACTGTTGGGATTGTATTGGGCAGGTGATGAGCAGTGCTTGGTTTTCTCCACACATACTGCTTACAATTAACACCAAAAAGTTCAATCTTCATCTCATCAGAACAGAGAATCTTATTTCTCATAGTCTGGGAATTCTTCACGTTTTTTTTGCAAACTGTATGCGGGCTTTCATATGTCTTGCATTGAGGAGAGGCTGCCGACGGCACACTCTGCCACAAAGCCTCGACTGATGAAGGGCTGCAGTGATAGCTGACTTTGTGGAACTTTCTCCCATCTCCCTACTGTATCTCTGGACAGGGCCGTCTTATCAGCATTATGGGCCCCTGGGCAGAACTGTGCACTGGGCCCCCCAACCAGACCACGCTGCAGCTCCTAAGTTATATAAAATGCTGCGTGGTCTGGCCTGGAGGCACAGGAAGGCTGGCCACATGATGGAGGGGCTATAAGGGTCATGGACAGCCATCCTGTGCCCCCAGGCCAGACCACGTAGCACTTTATATAACTTAGGAGCTGCTGCGTGGACTGGCCTGTGGGCACAGGATGGCTGACCACATGATGGAGGGGCTATATGGGTCATGGACAGCCATCCTGTGCCCCTAGGCCAGACTACGCAGCAATTTATATGACTTAGGAGCTGCTGCGTGGACTGGCCTGTGGGCACAGGATGGCTGACCACATGATGGAGGGGCTATATGGGTCATGGACAGCCATCCTGTGCCCCTAGGCCAGACTACTCAGCAATTTATATGACTTAGGAGCTGCTGTGTGGACTGGCCTGTGGGCACAGGATGGGCACACATTAAGTCATGTAACATCTGCTTGTGGCCAGCCAGCCACCCTGACCCGTGTCACTGTCCCCCAGAGTCTCTTATCGTATAGTAACTGCTAAGTGGCCCGGCCATTACTATACGATAAGATAGAATCTGGGGGACAGTGACACGGGTCAGGATGGCTGACTGACCACCCATATGTCCATGTCACTGTTCCCCACTCATTTGGCCATGTCACTGTGACATGGCCAAACGAGTGGGGGACAAGACAATGACATGGTCATATAGGTGGGGGACAGTGACATTAAGTCACTGTCCCCCCAACTCGGGCCATAGTGTACCTGGTGCTGTGGCTGGCCTGGTGCACGTCTGCTGCTGCTGCCGCCGCCTCTGAAGTGGTGCCCGGCTGCTGAAAGAAAGGGGCTGTGGAGGTGGGACCTTCCTTTTTTAATTTTTACTCACTGGCCAGTGGGCGGCTGCGCACGGCCCACACTAAAACATTACCCAGCGGCCCGGCGGGGGATGGAGGAGACTGCCCGCTGGCCGCCGGGAGTGCCTGCTGCCTCTGATGCTGCACCTGCACTTTACAGTTCACAGCGCAGGCCGGGGCGGCGCCGCCTATCTTCACTGCGGCGCCGCCCTGCCTGGGCTGTGAATAGTAAAGTGCAGGTGCGCAGGGCCCCTGCTCAATTGCCGCGCCTGCGCTTTACTTTTCAAAGAGCAGGCAGGGCGGCGCCGCAGTGAAGATAGGCGGTGCCGCCCCAGTCTGCGCTGTGAACTGTAAAGCGCAGGAGCGGCGTAGCGAGGGGCCGTCGTGCTCTCTGACCTCCGCAGCCCGCACCGCCCTGCCTGTGCAGCCTGGGCGGAAAGAGCAGTGTCCGGGCTCCGGCGGGCGGCGGTGAGTGAATCCATAGGGCCGGGCAGGCAGTCGCCCGGGCCCCCCGGGGCCCCCCTGGGCTTGGGGGTCCCCCGGGCACTGGCCTACCTGGCCCAATGGAAGAGACGGCCCTGTCTCTGGAGCTCAGCCACAGTGATCTTGGGGTTCCTCTTTACCTCTCTCACTAAAGCTCTTCTCCCACAATTGCTTAATTTGGCTGAACGACCAGGTCGAGGAAGAGTTGTAGTCCTTGGGCAGCTCCTTGGGCAGTTTCTTAGACCTCATGATTCTCATGTGTTCTGACATGCACTGTGACCTGTGAGGTCTTATATAGACAGGTGTGTGCCTTTCCTAGTCAAGTCCAATCAGTTTAATTAAACACAGCTGGACTCCAATGAAGGAGTAGAACCATTTTTGTATATTAATGAGCAAAAAAATGAACCTTTTTGATCTTACCAAATGGCTGCAATGAAACAAAGAGTGAAAAATGTAAAGGGGTCTGAATACTTTCTGTACCCACTGTACATATACATATTAAAAGTTTACAACAATCCCCTTTCCCCCACTTTATAAATAAGGCAAAGGCGCCATATGTCAGGTCAGGATAAGGTATTTGAATTTTTCCTGGAGGGATGGTAGTGTGAAGGCAGGGCACCATTTGCGTAAAGTGTCAAAATGCCTTGTACTGGCTCTGTCTGTGGCAACATTCCTGTCATGGCCCTGTTACATGTTAGGGTATGTTTCCACTGCACAGAAAAACATCCATTGTTTTCAGCATTTTTCGTTTTATAAAAATGCTGAAAAAATGACTGAAAAGAGGTCCCATAGACTTCTATAGTAAAAACATGCTGTTGTCTCCACAGAACCTTTTTTCTGTTTGTTTTATTTGATGGTAATTTTTTTAAATATGTTGCAAAAAGTGGCTGAGCAGGGCAGAAAATTTATTATTGGAGTCTATGTAAAGCGAGGCCTTTTTTTGGCGTGTGTTTGGCAGAAATACATACCAAAATTATTGCTGTGCATCTCTGTTAAAAAAAAAAAAAAAAAAAACCACAAAAAACGCCAAAAATGGCCAAAAAACTCAGTTTTATTAATGTTTTTAGGATTTGGTTTTTAGATTGTTTTTTATCCAATGCCGTGTAGACATAGCCTTACTGCAACAGTGTGATTCTTAAAGAGGTTAATTTCTCAAAGAGGTTTCTGATGGAAAGTTTTCAGTCACTGATTTACAATATGAGCCACAGCAGAGCCTACATATTCTTGAGAAAATGCTTAGCTCTGTGATTGAAATGTTATTATATGTGTAATGTGCTGTACAGTCTTTCTTAATCTATTCAAGCTGTATAAATAATAGATTATATCGTATACTTAATGGGACTGACATTTTCTTGAAATTAACTGGAGGTTTTTAGAATGTTAATTTAACATTTTTTTCTTATGTGTATTTGACCTGAGGAATGTAGACATTGTGTGGTGTAAACTCCCCCCCACCCCCCCAAAAAAAAGGTTTTTATTATTAATAAATTTAAAAAAGCTCAGTAGGTAGATCTTTTAGTTTCTTAATAGAAATGTGGTTCTGCTTTTGTCATTGGGTACTGTCTCTCTGGATAAAGTGGCAAAAAAAAACAAAGAGAAAACACAGGCATGAGTGCACTCTGTACGATTGTTCTTGTCATCCATATAAAGCTATTCACGTCCAGTTAAGATTCCTCAATGGCCCTTCTTTAAAGGAGTATTCTCATTACAGTGATTAGCTTGAAGCTGACTGTGAAGAAAAGAGTCTGTGAAACAACATGGTGAGAACACCCTTTTAAGTAATACAGAGTGCTAAAGGAAGAAACAGAAGCATTGCATTACTGAGATCCAGCTTATAACACTGCCAGCTAATATTTTCTTCCTTTACATTTTTGTGGTATTATTCTTACCCCCTCCCTTTAGGCTTTTTTATTTTATTTTTTTGCAACTCAATACCACTGAATCACAATTTAATTTATTAGACCTATATTAAAAAAAATATATTTACAGATATCCTCGTTGGACAATATGAACATGTTAGAAAGGTCCCTCACAGTCAGCAAATAAAATGAACCCCTATCTTGGCACTAAGCCTTCAGTCTCCCTGCAGTTCCAGCCAGGAGAAACTGAATGTCAGAGTCAAATCAAATGAATGGGTTAAATTAGTATCAGAGGACAGAACTGGTTCTCCTGAGTGAGAGAAGTGTTCTTTATAATTGCACCCTATTGTGGCCAGCAGTTGAGGATCCAGAACATTGGATCATCCTGTTTTAATTTGAATCTTAAAAAAAAAAAAAAAAAAAAAATAAATATATATATATATATATATATATATATATATAATATAATATATATATAACACTCACCGGCCACTTTATTAGGTACACCTGTCCACCTGTCCTACTGCTCGTTAACACTTAATTTCTAATCAGCCATTCACATTGCTGCAACTCAGTGTATTTAGGCATGTAGACATGGTCAAGACAATCTCCTGCAGTTCAAACCGAGCATCAGTATGGGGAAGAAAGGTGATTTGAGTGCCTTTGAACGTGGCATGGTTGTTGGTGCCAGAAGGGCTGGTCTGAGAATTTCAGAAACTGCTGATCTCCTGGGATTTTCACGCACAACCATCTCTAGGGTTTACAGAGAATGGTCCGAAAAAGAAAAAACATCCAGTGAGCGGCAGTCCTGTGGGCGGAAATGCCTTGTTGATGCCAGAGTCAAAGGAGAATGGGCAGACTGGTTCGAGCTAATAAAAAAGGCAACATTGACTCAAATAGCCACCCGTTACAACCAAGGTAGGCAGAAGAGCATCTCTGAACGCACAGTACGGCGAACTTTGAGGCAGATGGGCTACAGCAGCAGAAGACCACACCGGTGGCCATTCCTTTCAGCTAAGAACAGGAAACTGAGGCTCCAATTTGCCCAAGCTCATCGAAATTGGACAGTAGAAGATTGGAAAAACGTTGCCTGGTCTGATGAGTCTCGATTTCTGCTGCGACATTCGGATGTTAGGGTCAGAATTTGGCGTCAACAACATGAAAGCATGGATCCATCCTGCCTTGTATCAACGGTTCAGGCTGGTGGTGGTGGTGTCATGGTGTGGGGAATATTTTCTTGGCACTCTTTGGGCCCCTTGGTACCAATTGAGCATCGTTGCAACACCGTGTTGAATCTATGCCACGAAGAATTGAGGCAGTTCTGAAGGCAAAAGGGGTCCAACCCGTTACTAAGCATGGTGTGCCTAATAAAGTGGCCGGTGAGTGTATAATATATAATATAATATATATATATTAATATAAATATATATATATAGTGAGCTCTAGCGGCTCTTGAATCTTGGTACACGTATGTTTTCAGGCAGAAACAGAGACAGATCTTCAGGTGCAAAAATACAGGACCTCTGTATTTTTATTAAGCAGCAAACAGAACAACAAACAAGTGCAAGGCATGCACCAACATAAACAAAACAAACGCATGCCCGTCGGGGCTCTAACTAACACAGACCAACTTACTGACAGCTTCTAAGTTTCCTTGCTGGTTTTCTAGCATGTCTCCACCCAAGACTTAAAGGTAGTCATGGGTTGTAACCACCTTAGTCAGCTTACCTGCTGACTTATATACTCCAGGGAAATCCCGGAGTGGAATCATGGGGAGTGAGCACCCACCCTGCTCTATGCTCACTCCCAGAAAGCCGACCCAGAAAT
>JAODAL010033003.1:0-46138 GCA_025379985.1 Phyllomedusa bahiana | reverse complement strand
GGAACAAAGTACAGAGCCCATTTCCTCCAGCCGTTGAGAAAAAATTAAAAAAGAATGCCAAGAAAAAGGGCCCTGGTGTAACAGGACTTAACCAACCTTATTTCCAGTGAAGCTAAATTTGGGGTCCGACCATAGGGAGGGGCAAGCCTCCCCAGGACGGGACAGTAAATGCCAGTGAAAAAAAATGGTGGTTAAAAAGACTCCTTTTTCCGGCACTTTTTAATCTGGGGGTCAGACGGGTTTAATGGTATCTGCGGTCCAGGGCAGGTATTGTCAATGTCCCAGTTCAAACTAAAATGGTGGTTGAAAGACTCCTTTTTTCCGGCATTTTAAATTGGGGTCATGGGGTTTTGGGGGGCTCAGCGCTTTCCAGGACAGGGAATTCAAGCCGTTCAATAAAATGAGGGTTTTTAAAAATCATACTCCCCTTCTGGCACTTTTTAATTTGGGGTGGCGGGTTTAAAGGGTCATGCTGGGGTACAAACGGGGGATATGAAGGGTGTGATTTTTTTTCGGGGTTTTTATAACCTAAGTGGTTGCCTAAGAGTAGCACGTACCATTTGACTGTTGTGGATGTTAATTCCATTTTCCCCCACCCTTTTTGGGTGTAAGAATGAAGGTTTTGTTGCTCTCCCAAGATTCATGGTCATCGCTATTTTTAAAAGACTTCTTGCGATGATATCGACTATCAACCTGGGAAATGTCAATGGCCAACGAATCGAAACACTACATTCTCCCCCTAGCTTTAATGGGTCTTTTCGCTCCTATTCTGATTGGCTGGTTTATGCCGACCAATGAAATAGTTTACAAAAAATTTGAATTACTGTATTTCCGGCAATTTTTCTATTGCAATTCCCATGTAGCCCCCGGTTCGGCGACAAACGCGTTTGTTCGGGGTTGAATTGATTTATGCTTATAGAATGTTTGAGCTCTTTTTAGAAAAATATTTTACATTTTTAAAAAAAATTTTTTTTTATTATATCCATGCCGCAGGGCTGAGAGCAGAGATTGCATTGCGTCATCCCTTTCCCTAACTAAATGGGAGAAATAGCTGCGCTTGATTGGCTGGGGTGCCCCGCCACCGCTTGCTCAACCATCGTTTTCCGATTTTTAAATGTATTTTTAACTGTCCCGCCTTTATTTTGATTGGTTTAAAAATTTCCATAGGCTAAATGGGTCCCCGTTAGTGTTGATGATTTTTTGACAAAATTGAAATCGGAAGGTTTATATGGTGATCAAAAATTTCCCGATCATGCATATTAAGGTTAAAATCTGTGCATCATCTATTAAGATCGCGCCATTTTCGGGCTTCCTGTAATTTTGGGCGGGCAGCAAATCAGATTACAGAATAGAGCAGGGTGAGTGTGGTGTGCGACGTCAATGACTGGGATGTGTATGGTTTGCGATTGGCTGGAAAATCACATGACCTGATTCCCTAGAAGAGCGTTTCCTGTTCAGCCTTAGTGTCTCCTCAGCGTCTAATAGGAATAGGACGGCGCTCTGCCTGTGGGCCAAACAGCTCAGCAAAATTAAGTCTATTTCTGCACAGAGAAACCTCTACAATTAGCTGTGATCCCCCAATTTATTTTAAAGATTAAGATTTGAATTTTTTAAATGTAGTTACTAGAGAATTTTAAAGCAGCATCTACCGCTGAAAAAAGTCACGGTGGGAGCGGGGGGGGGGGGGGGCCCGCGGCGAACACAGACAAGCTCTATCTATAAAGAACACTGGATAAATTTCACCAAGACTTAGTGTAGACATTGCACTGCAATATCTTTATTATTAACAGTTTGCTATTGAAATTTTTCCTTGATATTGGGCAGCCTGAACTTATTTTGGATACACATTTCATAACTGCAGGTCTCTTTTTTAGGGCAAAATCCACTTTTATTATCATAACATTTCAGTAGGTGTTCTTTTCAATTTTACCCTTCCACCCGTGCTGATATATCCACCTTGAGTTAAATACAATCCACAATCTGTAGTCGCACAGGTTGTGTTTCCAAAAATACCCTTATCATACAGAAACAATAACAGATACGGGGTTTTTTTTTACTTTTGCGCACACCACCTTTGTTCATTGACGCAGCATCCACTCAAATCTTAAAACAGAAATTCTATAGTCACCACAGCTGAATTGAAAGGTGCCAAAAAATACCGTGTATTTTACGAAAACATAACAGATACGTGTTTTTTTGACTTTTTGCGCACCCAGCTTGTTCATTGACGCAGCATCCACGTAAATCTTAAAACAGCAATTCTAAAAGTCACCACAGGTGAAATTTAAAAATGCAAAAAATACAGGTATTATACGAAAACATAACAGATATGTGTTTTTTGCAAATTTTGCCCAGTCCAGATTTGTTGATAGACACCTTGCAGTTAAATTTGAATCCAGCAATTTTGTTTTGATTAGAGGGATTTGAGAATAGCTGTGATTTGCCGTCTTTTAATAAGAGGCTTTCCAAAACTATTCCATACCTTCTCAAATTTTTATATTTCTAAACATGGAGGGAAATGCAGGTGGTAAGCGAGCAAAGAGGGGGTAGCACATGGAGGTAGAGGTACGAGAGAAGGTGGTCCTTCCAGTGCTGATGACAACACGCATGTCAGCGGATCGTCAGTTGCAGGACCGTCAGGCCTGTCATCGCTGGTTCAGGACCCTGCGAATCTAAGTAACGAACATCGTCGCCAATCTGTCCTTCAGTGGTTAATGCAACCTGCATCTAGCAGTCTTACCTCCTCGTCCTCCCAGTCACGGCCACAAATGTCATCATCAGCATGGATCATGCGGGTTTTGGGGTCATGGCCTGGTGCAATGTCCAACCCGAACAGGGTCATTAGTCAATGTCCAGTTCAACTAAAATGGTGGTTGAAAGATTCCTTTTTCCTGCACTTTTGAATCTGGGGGTCATGGAGGTTTGGGGCTCATGCTGCGTTCCAGGACAGGGATATTCAATGTCCAGTTCAAGTAATATGATGGTTCAAATCATACTGCCTTCTGGCACTTTTTAATTTGTGGGTGATGCAGGTTTAAGGGTCATGCTGTGGTACAAGACAGGGATAGTGAATGGTGTGTGTTTTTTTTCTGTGGCTTTTATAACCTAAGTGTGTTGCCTAAGATGTAGCACGTATCCATTTGACTGTTGTGGATGTTAATTCCAGCTTCTCCAGCCCTGTTTGGGTGTAAGAATGAAGGTGTTGTTGCTCTCCCATAGACTTTAATGGTCATCGCTCATAATCGACTGCTCACTATCGAAAAACCTTATCGATGATGGCAGACTATCGACTATCGCCCGATGTCGATAGCCAACGTAATCGCTCAACACTAGACCCTGTCGCTCCTATTCTGATTGGTCGAGATAGCCAAGCCCCCGCTAGCTCAGCCATTCAGCTCTTTTCTGCATTTTTACTGTATTTTGAACTGTCCCGCCTTTGATTCTGATTGGTCAATAGTTCTCCATAGGTTTTAATGGTTCACTGTCGCTCCTAGTCTGATTGGCTGGTTTATGCCGACCAATAAGAATAGCTTTCAGAATTTGAATTACTGTATTTCCCGGCAATTTTCAATATCCTAATTCTTGATATAGCACCGTTCTAGATTTTTGGAAAGTGATTTTTTAATGTATTTTTATTTTTGAGGTTTGAGCTCTTTTTTCTGAGAATGTTTTCCGCCTTTATAAAGGCGATTTTTTTATTCATACTCCGCACGGACATCTTTAATGATTTCTCCAGCCTGTCTCGCATCGGAATACATGTGAGGCGCAATCCCGCACAGCGCCCATGTCCCCGCACTGAGCACCACACACTGGTGAGGCGCGGCAGACTTTTTCCCGCATGTATGAGTGCACTACCTCGGGCGGCGAATCATAGGCGCAGGGCCGCACTGCGCCTAAGTCCCGCACTGCGCCTCAAACACTGGCGAGGCGCGGCAGACTTTACATGGAATGTATGAGCGCGCCCCGGCGCCGACATAAATCAGGCGCAGATTTTGGCGGAAAGGTGCGCCCCGACGTGGCGAGATTCATACATGTCGCCCTTCATATCTCCAAAACATTGGAATAAAAAGTGATTAAAAAGTTGCATCTATTTCAAAATGGTACCAATAAAAACTACACTTCTGCCTACACTTTTTGATTCAATTTTTATTCCTAGTTTCCTCCTCTAAGTCCTAGGTGCGTCTTATGGTCTGAAAAATACGGTAAATGAGCTAAACCCAAAGTAAATCAATTAAATACAAAATATATTTATAAAAATATATTTTATTAGAATATTTAAAACACTAATATTAAAAAATACACAGGTATTAACAGAAAAGGGAAAAGAGTACATAGCAAATGTGACACTGATTAATTAGTGAGGCAATTCATAAATATACAGAACATATCACATGATGAATTTACAAGTGCATAAATTAAATGTCATGTATACAGTTATTATACATATAGACACTACATTATATAAATATGTAGATGATACATAAATATGTGCAAAAATAAAGTTCAAGTGCATCAGTGTCCACAGCTAGTTACCCACACACTCCCGACACCCATTTTGCACCACTGCTTCACACCACTCATGAAAAGTGTCTTTAATCTTGACACTACAGGATAAGCCTATAGGACCCAGGGGACATGTCATGTTCAACATATTGTACTCACTTATGCTTTTCATTTTTCTAGAGTTTAGTTAGTGGTTTACTGTTATAGCAATATTAGGAGTTTCTGGTTTTTGTGACTCTTTCTATAAAACAATAAGGCATATTATTTGATAACTGGTGACCCCATCGATCACTGGAACAGGTGTCTCGAGCCCTATGTTGGGAATCACTGCAGGACAACAATGAGGAGTTTGAATGGAGCAACAATTGAATTAACACTTGAGATTTGGATCATAAAAATACAAGAGTGTTCCCATTGAAGACAACGGCACAGTGTTGTGCATCTTTTGATGTACAGTATATTTTGGTCTGTAAAACATGCGGTTTACTCAACAAAATGCACAATAAAAACATGCATTGTGAACTCAGCCTTAACTCCTTCCCACATTTGAACATACCCATATGTCCAAACAGCAGGAAGGGTGTATGGAGTAGGCTCCCACGCTGATCCTGCTCCATTTGTGGGGTGCTTTGGTTATTTATTACAACAGGCAACCACAGCTAACAGCAGAGATTCCTGCTGTTAACTCTTTAGATACGGCGGCATCTAAATAAATGAGGAGCGCTTTCTCTCCCTGGTCGGACCTCTCACTACGTAATCGCGGGGTAAGAAGCGGTTGCCATGACAGCCAGAAGCCTCATACAGGTTTCCATAGCTGCCATGTTAGTACACCTATTACACCTTATCTTATGTAATAAATGAAAAGCCAATACATGGTAGTACAGTAAGACTGCCATATATATGACAAGCGATCCTAAATATTAAAAATTCAAATCACACCCCGTCATTTTACAAATAAAAAATCTAAACAAAACAAATGATTATTTTTTTGGTCATTTCATGTCCCCAAATAATTTGAATAAAAAGTCACAAAAATCGAAAGTACTCAAATGGTACCAAAAAAAACTAACTTTACCCAAAAAAAAAATTACCCCCTCATTCGGGCTTAGTAAAAAAAAAGAAAAGTTTGCAAAGAAAATGGCTTTTTCAAAAAAAAAAATCAAAAATTTTGTTTTTAGAATACTAAAAGATAATGAAACCTCTAAAAATTTGGTATAACCAGAATCGTATTAAGCTGCAGATTACTGATACACATCATATATACCGAGAAAAGGACTCCTTAAAAAACAAACACCCAACAAACAAAATTTTCCACCCCACACAGAATTTTTGAGGATTTTCCAGTACATTACATGTTATAGTCAATAAAAAGTAAATTTTGAACTTCTGGTTCCGGCGCCGCCATGAGGTGAAGCACAATAAGACTCGGGCACGGCACCAAAACCCGCCTTACCACTAAAAAGCCCTGTATTTTGGCCAAAAACGTGAGGGCAACAGAACGGGAGCCCCGTCAAGAATTGAGGGCCATCAGCCGGATAGAGCCCAGCTGAAGCGCCCCACAAAGCAGCGCAGCGGGAACGCAGAGCCAGGAAGAAGGGAGAGGCGCGCACCCAGCACCCTACATCACCATTGGACTAAAAAATAATAACGAAAAGGCCATCGGGGGACACAAACAACAGACATGTGGGCCCCTGACACGGCCCAACCCCCCCCCTGCCTTTTGGGGAACCCACCCTTAATAGGGGGGCCCCTAAAAGAAACGAGGCTGCACTAATCAAGGGCAACCAACAAGGACAAACAAACACAGAACAAATACTCAATCAGGGGGGCCAAAGTCGTAGCAAAACTGGCAGTAAAGTAAAAAAAAAGAGCCAACGAAAACAGAGTCCAAGAAAAAGGGTCGGGAACACCGGAGACGGGGTACAGAAACAGGAGGCAAAGAATATTCAGGAGCGAACCCAAAAGGGCAGTAAAAATTTAGGAGCAAAGAAAACAGGGCTACTACAGGCAACCAAACAACTAGTATAACAAAAGGGAAAAACGGGAAGCCCAAAAACCTTCCAGAGAACTAAACAAAGGAAATAGGAGAAAAAGGGAAACAATAGGAGGTAACTGAAAATCAACCCCAGGAGCAAAAAGCCAGGAAAACCCTGGGTGCTGGAAGATCCGGCCCGGGGGCGCCAGGAATCAATCAAGATAGCAGGGAAAAAAACCCAGTTCACACTAGAAAAAACCCAAAAGTAGACACTATGTCAGAAACCATGGCTTACTCCAACGCTGTGGCCGTGACCAAACCAAAGAAGGGGTTTTTTTCTGGCAAAAATACAATACCTTTTTTTTCGGGAGCTACCAGAGGCAAACGAAAATTTTGGGATACCTGAGACCTGTGCACCCTGATAGGCATACCCGCCTGAGAGGACGCAAGCAGCAGCAAAGGCCACGGGACATCACAACCCCATCTTTTCCGCCCCATTTGGGAGCGGCCCCCCCCGCCTTTTCTACTCTCTGTGCGCGGGGGATACGCGCCCCTAGGGGTTTCCATGCTAAGCGAGGTCCCCCCCAAGGGCGAGTTTTAAAAAACAGGATCACTCACAGACACTACGGGCCATTAGCCCATTTTTTTGGGTGCCACACCCGACAACCAACCCCAGTAGAACGCTCAATATTGGGACTACCCCCGCCAAAAAAAAAAAATTTGAAGGCCACGGTACTTAACCACCTACCTCCTGAGATCTGAGAGGATAAGAGGGCCCACAGACATTGACAGCCATAAGTGCTTTTACTGGCTGTGGGTTTACAACAACGCAGACCTTCATTATACAAATCTTTCCGGGCTACTCGCCCTACAACGATCTTTGTGGCCGCCTTCACACACATGGCTCGGCACTAGAACCGAAAGTC
This sequence comes from Phyllomedusa bahiana, assembly GCA_025379985.1. Classification (NCBI taxonomy): domain Eukaryota; kingdom Metazoa; phylum Chordata; class Amphibia; order Anura; family Hylidae; genus Phyllomedusa; species Phyllomedusa bahiana. The sequence continues at coordinate 38,734 of JAODAL010033003.1, read as the reverse complement.
AAAAGTCACCCTGACCAAGCAAACCCCTTTAGAAAGGCAAAACTCCTAAAGCCCATCCAAGTCAGGGAAAAAATTTAATAAAACCCCAACCATAACTAATCAATGTAGCCTACAATGGGGCCCCACAGAACTACAAAATAGCTTCCAAGAAAAAGTCCAACTAGAACGTACCTACTATATATCCAGAGTCTTTTAATACCACTTTGAGACGTCAGTGCATGGACCGGTATCTTCAAAAGATGGGGAAATCAAGGGCGGCTAAACAGCAAGGGAAAGGAAGCAAAATCCCCTCTCCGGAACATGACTCCATGGAGGATCCCTTGTCCACAGTGAAATGGGAGGGAATTCCTTTACAGAAAGATGGGGCCCCAGCTACACAACCACCAGAAATAGAGGAGAACTTGGGTATTCCGGAAGATAACTACAAAAAATTGGCTATGGAAGTAGCTCGCCAGATAGCCCCTGACTTACAAGAGACTTTTTGGGGAACACGGTTTCTCATATTTTTTTGCTCAAATTTAAAGGGGACATTACTGAACAGGCCAGCGCTTTAAAAAGCTGGAATTTAGGGTCAAAAAATTGGAAATGGAAGCTGGGCCCTTTTTTTCTCAATTGAAAGATGTTTTTATCCCAAAAAAAAACGTTTAAACGACAAAATTGAGACTTAGAAAATTTCCAGAAGGAATAATTTTGAGAATCCTTTGGCCCACCGGGGAAAATATCTACGAACAAACTACATAACCATTTGCGAAAAAAGATTCCCCCCTCGTTAGGCCTCCCGGGCAAATGCACCTTTTAAAAAGGGGGCCCTTGCATCTTCCCCAACCCTTTAAAAGGGACAAAACGACCCTTTCCAACCAACATGAACACCGAAGGGAGGTTTCGTTAAGACCAAACTTTTCCCACAAGAACAACTCTTGCTGGGAATTAAAAATCAAAAACCGGCCTTTAATATCAAAACACGGGAAATTTAATTTTGAAGATTTTTTTCGCAGAATGGGGCAGGCGCCCAGACTTCCGGGCCATATGTACAGAACCACTAGGCAGGGAAATTTTTTTCTGTTATACCACGTCCTCGAAAACTTTCATAAAAGGGGAACCCTTTTAAAATTTCCCCACACCTTCGAGGGTCCAAACCCACCTGACAGAAAAACAGAACAGAGACGTTCACCCCGACTTCCCCAAAGGGGGCCTTCCTGACCTACCACCCTCCATGAAAAATCGAGATGGGGAGACCTCCTCCCCCGGATCTCTCCTCACAGTCCAAAGGAGCAATGGAAGCGATCAGCGGCCGCATTGGAGACCTGACTTAAGTATATTTATAGTACTCTTGAGAAATAATTGCTAAAGTTGAGAATTGCAAGCTATTCTTTCCAGTAACGGTCTACAGTTGTAGGACTGATAGAATTTCACTTGTACTGTTTGCTGTAGGCAGAAATGGGATTTGTTTTACTGGGGGGGGTGCCGGTGCCCCTTGGGCTCCTCTGTGCCCGCCCTTTGGCAGCGGGGGGGGAGCGTGATGGGTCCGGCGGCTTCATTTCTCTTCAAATGGGTATGCATGATAAAAACATGACGGTCGGATTTGCAGGGTTCTGATTGGTGACCGCTGCCGAATACAGAGCGATAGGAAACTGATAGAGCAAACTAAGTTCCCTCATGTCAGGAAGAAGAGAGGTCCATAGGCCCAAATATCTGGAGAGGTACAAACTATGCCTTACTTCTCTTGGGCAGCATCTTTGGAGTGACAACTCCACAAATATAGGTTCTACCATTTTGGGGGCCGTAAAGTTCTTTTTTTGTTTGGTTAAATTCCAAGGTTTGTTTGTGTTTATTCGGAGTCGCGGACCACCACGTTACCCAACCACAAAACGTACTGAGGTTAATGTCGCTGTTTTCAATACCCATGAAATTATCATTTTACTCCTTCAAAAATGATTAATATTGTTTCATGGAATATTAAGGGTCTCCGATCCCCAGAAAAAAGGTATATGGACCTCAGACACCTGAAAAAACTAAAAGCAGACATCGCACTCTTACAAGAGACGCATCTGGAGGTATCTGACTTTCATAGACTAAAAAGGTTATGGGTCGGGCGGGTGTATAGGTCGTCTGCGAAGGGGAGGGTGGGATGAGTTCTTGTATTGATCCATAGAAATTTAGCTTCTTCGGTGATGGACCAAACACAGGACTCAGAAGGAAGACTCCTTAAAATTACATTAATGATAGCAAATACGAAGATAGCCCGTTACAATGCATATGGCCCAAATGGGGAAAATAAAACCTTCTTTCAAAACCTTGCTGACAATATTACCTCTGATGCAACGCCCCTAAAAATTCTAGGTGGCGACTTCAATACTGTACATAACTTTGCAGAAGATAGAACGGCAAAAGGAAATAGAGAAAAAACCCTAGCCAAATTCCTGGCACTGACTCACCTTGATGACATTTGGAGGTCGCTCCACCCAGAGGGCAGAGAATATACTTTTTTTTCTCCCCCGCACTCGACCTGATCGCGTATAGATTACTTTCTAACCTCCTCCCAGATGTTGGCAAGAGTGATGGATGTCACTATTAAGGATCTTGTCATTTCAGATCATGCCCCAATTCTTATGAAACTGAGAGATTTTTCACCACATGGAGAAGAACATATTTGGCGTTTTCCCTCTTATCTCTAGAAGGATGAAGAGTTTGAGATACATGTCCAAAATTGGTGGTTAGACTATAAACTAACTAATGGGATACATGAAGACAACCCCCAACTTTATTGGGAGACCGCTAAGGTAGTATTACGAGGAAGGATCATATCACATATAGCCGCCATTAAAAGGAAAATCCACACTCGATTGAGGAAGCTGACTGACAAATTAAGATCGACATATACTGACTTTAGGGCCCACCCAAATGCAAAAAACAAGGAAGTTTGGATTAACAGTAGGAGGGAGTATGAATACTGGATGGCACAACGGGAAAGGTCGAAGAAATCGTTCTGGGATGCCCAACTATTTTAATTCGGGAATAAAGCGGGTAAGCAGCTAGCAAGCCTAGCTAAAGGGCCTAGGTCCCATACAATTTGCAATCTTAAAGACGGTTTGGGTAACCTTAAACATTCAGGGAGGGAGATTGTAGACATCTTTAAGAAATTTTATGAGAATTTATATTGCCACTCAACTACAGACTCAATAGCGGCTGATCAGTGACTAGCGAGTATAAATCTACCATCCATTACCCAAGAAGACGGGGACCTACTGGGAGCCCCTATAACAGAAGAAATCATATCTCAGACAATTCGTCACTTAGGAAATCAGAAATCCCCAGGCCCAGACAGCTTTACAGCAGAGTTTTTTTTAAAATGCTTGATCCCGAGATAATACCCTCATTGACAAATCTCTACAATCTTTTTCTGTCAGGGTCGGCAGTCCCGAAATATATGAATGAAGCGTTTATACGTGTCCTCCCAAAGCCAGATCGTGATCCCACAGACCCAGCCTCTTATCGCCCTATTTCGCTCATCAATGTTGATGGAAAAATTCTATCAAAAATAATGGCAGATCGTTTGGCGACTTTGCTACCCAAACTCATCTCTGAGCATCAAGTGGGCTTTGTAAAGACCAGATCTGCGGTGACTAATATTCGCAAAGTCCTGACGGTCTTGGATGATATCAAAGTTCACCCAGACAAACACCATTCCCCGGCTCTGTTGTCAATTGACGCTGAAAAGGCTTTTGACAATGTAAGCTAGGAATGGATGGGAATGGTAATGAGCAAAATGGGGTTAGGGGAGACTTTTGGGCAATATATCAGAGCATTATATACCAACCCCTCTGCCAGGATAGCCATTCCAGGCTGCATGTCGGACTCCTTTTCATTATGGAGAGGAACGCGTCAGGGGTGTCCTATGTCGCCCCTGGTTTTTAACATAGCCATAGAACCATTGTCCCGGTTCATGCCGCGGTCCCTGCCTTGGACCGTTGGCCTGTCCGTGCCTGTCATGTCTCTGCTGGGGCTCCCTGTGCAGGGTCCCAGCAACGCTGTGGGTCTGCTAATGTGACTTGCCGTTTCCTGTCCTGTCCAGGTTCTTGTTGCGTTCCTGGGTCCTGTACTGTGCACTGTGCCTCCTAGGCGTCGCGCGGCAGCTTCTCCTATTTATAGTTTCCTGTTCTGTGCACCTTCCTCTTTACCCTGACCTCTGGTAATAAGTGGAAGTTCTTGTCTACCTGGGTCAGTTCATTGCAGTCTCTTGCTGTCTTCAAACTTGAGCTCCTGCCAGCATCCTGGTCTGCCGTTGGAGACTTTAAACCCCCGAGTGCTGGTCCCAGTTGCTGCTTCCCATCTGAGCTCCTGGCCATCTGTCTGTTGTCTCCGTTGTCTGCTGTATTCTGCTGTGTTCCTGTCTGGATGTGCTCCCTGTTCCCGATGTATCCTGCCGTGTTCCCGGTCTGTACCTCCTGTGTTCCCCGTCCAGTTCCCGCCGTATTTCCCGTGGTGTCATGTGTACGTTGATCCCTCCTGTATCCTGCTGTGTTTTGAGTGCGTTCCCACCTGCCCTGCTTATGTTCCCTACGTTCCTGTGTTCCTGTCCTGCACCTCGGGGTGTCACCGCAGGTAGCCACGCCAGGGGTAGTGACCTGGGGGTTCCGCAGCCAAATCATCCCGCTTTGCGGGGGGGGCTCTAGTGAGGACCAGGGGCCCCTTAGACTCCCCTCCCTGGTGTGGTCCTCCCCGCTAACCACTCGCCTGTGGTGATCACAGAGGATCCACACCCGGATGTCTGCGGTCGGCGCTTCGGCGTACGTCCATTGGCGCCGCACCGTTACAACCATTAAATAGATACATGTCCCTATTGGAGGAACTTAGGGGGATAAAGGTAGGGAAACATACTTTAAAGCTGGCTCTTTTCGCAGAGGATCTCATTTTCTTCTGCTCACGCCCATCCAAGATGTGGGCCTAATTCTGAAAATTTTGAACGAGTTTGGAGCCCACTCAGGTTTTAAGGTAAACGCCATGAAGTCAGAACTTTTGGATCTGACGCTCCAGAAGATACCCAGGACCTGTGTCCTAGCCAATCTTCCGGTTGCGGTGGCCCAGACGTCCATTAAATATCTAGGTATTCGGATAGGAAAAACGCCGGAATCAATCTACGAACTAAATTTTCCACCAGTGATACAAAAAATATGTGAAGAACTGTCCAGGTGGGCGCATCTGCTGATACCGTTGTTGGCCCGTTGCCATTTAATAAAAATGATCAGTTTTCCGAGAATCCTATACTTATTGCAAACTGTCCCATCTTCGCTGTTTTCCCACATTGAGTTGGAATCCAACCTGGTATCTCCTTGGTGCCTCAAGGCACTCCTTCATACACCCTATTCTGTACTGCCCATGGAAGCGCGCCAAAGTTTAATGCTACGAGACACAATCAGGAAGGCCGCCAAAGAGCTTTTCAAACTCCCTTATCAATCTAGCAGCTATATGTCATGGTGGGGCCACCTGGAATTTTCCCCTGGACAGGAGTTTTCTGCTTTTGCTCAATGGAAGGCGAAGGGGATATTCAAAATCCAACAATATATTAATACGCGGGAACGACGTTTCTATACATTTAGGAAGCTCCAAGACCAATTTCAGTTGGACCATTCACAATTCTTACCCTATAACCAAATAGTGCGCTTTCTGAAAGCAAAAATTGGTGATTTATCTCGACTGAGCATAAATCATCAGTTTGATATGTTGTTAGGAGATGTAAACTTTCAGCATACATTGTCAAGGTTTTACGCGGGGCTAAGATGCCCTTATGAGAAGGTCGACCCTAATAAGATCTTTGGGGGTTGGCAGAGAGACTTACCAGATGTCAATATAGTGGAGGGAGTGTTGGAGGGATGGTCAAGGGTACGAAAGGCCTTGAGTAATGAGTCATGGAGAGATACCTATTTTAGATTGGCTCACAGAGCGATCTATGGTTTCAACATACCTCCACATCCCGCCTCTCCGGACCGTCTTACAGCATGCCCAAAGTGTTCTAGACCCCGTACAGATTTGAAACATGGGGTTTGGACATGCCCGGAAACTCAGAAATTCTGGACTGATCTTATCCTGCTGATAGGAAATAATCTGCCGGTCAAAATTCAGATAGACCCCTTACAACTACTATTTCATAATATCCCGACAAAGGTGGGGAGCCATGGGGAGAAAAAGGACAATAAGCTGATCCACATAATACTTATGGCAGCTAAAAGGTGCCTACTGGCGGAATGGCTACATCCAAAGGTGTCCACTGTGACAACGGTCATTCAGATGGTCAAAAACCATATGCTGATGGATAAAGTGGCCATACTTCATAATAAAGAATCAAATACAGAAAATGTTTTCAAAATATGACAGGTCTTTATTGAGGCTTTTCTGGCAGATATGGAAATACATACATTTATGCAATCTTTCAAAGATACAACATGGTATCTCAAACATAAGATGGCAGGGTCTCTGAAAAGGCTACTGATCCATGGATAAAGCCTAGTGGAAATGACATAATACGAGTAGGAATAATAAAGGGTCCTTGTATTGTGGGAGGGTGGGGGGTGGTCTAAGGCTCCTCGTATACTGTATGTTATGTTTTGGTTATCTTTATTGATTGTTATGCTAAACCCGTCGGTCTTAACCTGTAGATAACTGTGTATGTAACAACCTAATGTGATACTAATGCAAGCGTAATATCTTGAAACTACGCAGTTTGCTACTTTTTGTGTAAATTGTTTTAAAAAAATGAATAAAATTTTCATGATAAAAAAAAAAAGTAAATTTTGTCATATGGCTATGTAGATGGCAAAATTAATGTTATGGCTCTTGAAAGCGGGGAGGAAAAAACTAAAAACAAAAATCAGAGAATGGCTGCGACCTGAAGGGGTTAAAGTGGATTGCTCAAGGTTATTAAAATGGTTTACCTAAGCTTTTTTTTTTTTTTTATTTCTCATAGACATCAACAGTAAATAACTTTTTCAAATTTAAACTACTAGATACTAAAAGAATTGCTGTAACATGCAAAGCTCCTAGTTGTCTCATATGCAGCATTTCTCCCATGTTGCAGTATTCATGAAACTAGGTTACACATTTCTGGTAGGAATTAGCAGGAAACTACTTTTTCAAATCATAATAGCCATAGAATATGCTACCAGGGTCTGACCTTGATGATCACCAGAATGGAGCAGCAGCATCGTATGGAAAACAAAGCGTTGCTACATTGTCTCCTTTTGATTGGTTTGGCTTTCATGGTTATAAGCCAAGTGAAGACAACTAGAAACAAAGGTCAACATGTATGATTTATGGAGCTTAGATATCAATTTAATTGCGCATTATAATATTGTAGAATGTGCCTGATTTATGAACCCGGTCTACTGCAGGTCATAAATCAGGCACATTCTACTGCAGAAACGACACTTCTGGCTTAGGAATACCACTTTTAAAGTGGTATTCCTGTTACAGCAGTAATGCGCCTAGAATTGCCGTACTGAAGCTATAAATCTACAGCTTTGTACGGTTCTAGTGCGCCCCGCCCCCTGCCCGTCCCCCGAAATCAGGCACATTACAAAGTGCTGCCAGCTCTCTGTAATAAGCCTGGTATTGGCTTGTGGACGTTTTAAAAATATAGCAAATGGGGCTGCACTAGATGCCCAGCTGAAAAGATGCCAGACTTCTGGTGCAGCCCCGTTCATACATGTCCTCCAAAGTGGCTCACTGCTTTCTTAGTACTACTGCCACTTCATGCCAGTGATCAACAGGGTTACAGTTTTCAGACTCCAGGCAATTGGACATTGGTAACCTGTTCTAATGGTAAGTCACTAGTCCATATTCTGAAACAACCCTTTAACCAATTACCAAAAAATCAAAATAAATATTCATATAAATGAAAACCTTTTATGGAGGGGCGAAGCTAAAGACACATGAGCACTGGTGCAAAACTTCAGCTTGGGTCTCCATACCTCCAGACAACAGCTGTGGTCCACTACTTTTTAACAATAAGTTCCCTACTTTAATGTGACAGATGTTTGCAGTGTAGTGCACTGTGGAAAATTATCTCTACTTAAAGGGATTGTCCAATAAAAGAAAATTCCTTTCAAATGGGCACAGGGCATGGACAAAATGGAAAATAAGTTATACAGTGAAAGTGTGTGTTCCCTTTAACCTCCCCCTCGCCCCAAAAAATTAAAATTAAATAAATGCAGCTGTGGCTTTTTTGGGGTTTAGTTTTTGTTGGAGTTTACACTGAATAGTTTAATTGACATGTTATTTGTGTTCTGTTGGTCAGTATACAATGGCCAAAAAATAACACTACATTATTACTGCTTGTCACCACTATACAGTGACTAATAACACCACAATGTTACTGTCCACACCAGTATACCAAGACCAATATTACCAATAACAACAATATACAATGACCAAATAATACCCCACGTCACCCCCATAGAGTGACTAATACCCCCATACAGTAACTGACCAAACCAAAATACCAAGACTAATAACAATACAAGAACCAAATAATACTGCCATATCAAGACCACATATGACCACCATAAAAAGACTGAAAAAAACATTGTACTATCACTGAATATAAACCATTACAATAAGACCAATATAATCGCAATTTAATGACCATGTAATAGTACATACCAGTTGTACACAGGCTCTATAGACATATAAGTGATTAAAGTGCAGTTACATGCATAGACTCACAGGTGACATCATCTCTGAGGAGTTGTTCTCTTTCTCCATCTGGTTCAGACCATCACAACGGCTTTCCCCAGCCACAACTTCTCCCAGCAGAAACATGATAGACTACTATTTTTTCTAGCACTTCCTTATCAATTCCCACGTCTGTACAAACTACTTATCCATAGCACCCCAAATGGTAATAATGTAACCTTTGGTGACCCATAGTAATTGTGCCCCAAACATTGAAAGTGATCCAAACTTATTATAGGGCCCTCATGTGTGCCACCAGTAGGTAGGAACACACCACATATAGAAGGCATTAGGATTAGGATTAGAGAGCACATTTACAATATGGGGCATAATGGCTTCAAATCCGTCTCGGGAGCATCGCGTAATTTTCGCGATATGCACTGCGGCTCCACGGATTATTTACGGGTCATGGCCATTGAGGGAGTGAACCGACCCATTAGAGGTGGGGATTGGAGAAAGCGTCTTTTTGATAGGGAATCATTTTGGACTCTGTCTTTAAACTCTTGTTTTCCACATGGTTTAAATTATAGAACAGATCTTTTATATGTTTATTGACAATATTGTTGAGTAATCTGTGTAATGGTTTGATAGCATCTATAAAGTTTTTCTGCCGTTGAAGTGTTCAGTCAATTAAGAGTTAACACACACCTTTTACTAATTGTGAACCATATTTAAGTAGTGTTCAGTGTCCGAGTAGGTTATGTTATGACTAAGGGTCCGTTCTTTTTGTAGACCCGAAATGCGTCAAGTAACTATGTAATGTTTTTCATTGGCTTTTAATTCTATTTTTAAATGGGACAATAAAGTTAAAGTTTTTTTACGTTTGGAGTGCTGACCAGCTCTACAATTCTTCTGGTTCCATATAGAAGGCAGCCCCCAAATTAGACAAGCAGATAGGTAGATGCTACCTTTTAGGTATGATAGACCAAAAAGTCAGTCAGATAAGTAGACAGACTCTTCCTAAATAGGTAAAGACCCCACTTTGGTATAGGGTTCCCCTTAGAAGGTAAATATATAGGGTCCACTAGTTAGATACATAGAGTTCCCCAGTAGATACGTGGGTATAAAAGTTCCCCCCAATAGGTAGGTAGGTATGTATGTACATAGACTTCCTCCCAGTAGTTAGGTAAGTATATAGCCCCCCCAGTAGGTAAGTAAGTACATAAGTCCATCAGTAGGTAGATGGTAATGTAGGGCCCCAAGTTTATAGGGCCCCTTCTCACAGGTAGGTATATAGGGCCTCCTTTAGTAGGTAGTTACATAGGGCCCTCCAGTCGGTAAGTAGGTACATAGGTCCCCCAGTCAGTATGTAGGTATATAAGGTAGGTATGTATTCCCCCAATAAGTAGTTAAGGAAACAGACCCCCTTATTAAAAAAAAAGACTTGTCTCTCCCCCATTCCCTTGCCAAACACCTCTTTGAATACTGAGCAGGCGGCATGATATCACCAGGATACCAGTTCCAGTGCTTACTATGCCCCAAGCCTAGCCATAGGCTTAGAGCCTAGTACAGGCAGCAGCGCAATGACATTCAACAGTCTAATGGACCAAGTTTATATATAAACCGTAACACAGTTGGACTGGGTTTGGGCTTCCTTCTATTGCCTCATTTTCCAAACTTGCAATATCAACATCAACACAGTGCAGTACATCAAAGTTTTCTTTTATATAGAATAATTTTTCAATTCACAAAGCCCTTAAAAATCTTAGGGCAATAATATACAATGTATCAAGTAGAAAATAGAAATAACTGTGATACGTACAATGGAGATTTCACACATGTGAAACGACAAAGTGTGGAGAAGAAAGCATGATGATGAAGGACTGAAGAACGAGGAGTTTCCTCTGAAACATCACCAGAAGGCGGATGGCTACTCTCACGGCATGTGCAATAATTTGCTCCGTGTTCTACTAAGAACTTTAAGGATGTGAAATCTACATTGGACGTATCACAGGTTTTTCTATTTTCTACTTGATACATTGTATATTATTGCCCTAGGATATTTAAGGGCCTTGTGGACTGAAAAATGATTCTATGTAAAAGAAAAGTTTGATGTACTGGACTGTGTTGGTGTTAATATTGCAAGCAGCACAATTACATCATTACGCTGCCTCCAGACGGCTAAACGGCTGGGATCAGTGCATCTCAGCTGTTCTACCTCAGCCACTGCCTGACTGTGCAGACCACAGCTGCGATCGCTGTGACCCAGCAATGCAGCTGGGTGGCGAGGGTTGCCTGTGGGCACTTCCGGCTCAGGTGTCTGGAGGCAAGAGCGACCGCTATGACCCCTGTAGCTAAGCCACTGCTTTTATGTACAGGGCTATAGTATATATTATCTCATAATTAGTTTGAAAATAGCTTAAATAGTTAAAAATACAACCCCCACATGATCATTTCACCCCTGTAAAGCCTTGTGTTTTTCAATGTAGTGGATAAAAATGTTATCCACATTTTAGATTTTTGCAAAATCATTTACACCAAGATTTTAAATATGAAGTATGTGACTCTAATATATTATATGCACTGTATTTGTGTTTTGCAGACAGAGGATGATATTTTCTTGATCTCTGCAAAGTATCCTATTTTTGTTCTTCTTGGACATGTAATGTTTTTCTTTAAAATGATAATAAAAAAGATATTAAAAAATGCAATTCGCCTTTTTATCTGTTTGCTTGCTGCTTAAATTCCTATTGAAAATGTACTGATCTTCATCTGATAAAATTCTAAAAATATGAAATACAATCAGGACGGATGGTGCACATCACTAAAGGGCATGTTGTAGTCAAGAAATGCTGATATATGGTAGGTCTAATATTTCTATTAGCGGATATTAAAGATTGTATCTATATATGAGCACAGACTTATTTTATTAGTGAAGCTACATTTGCCAGCAATTGTTCATTCTCTTCAAGAAGAAACATGGTTTTATTTAGTAGCTATACAATATCTCGAAACATATGTTTGGTTAAATATCTCACAACATATGTCTGTTTGCACTTGTTGAAAGGGCTGAAATAATAATAATAATAATAATAATAAAAAAAAATAATTGCTACAATGTTTGTAAAAAATGTGAATCATATTTACTATACACAGTGATCTGATTAAAAGGTGATGTGTCTCTGTGTGTACAATAAACCCGCTAGCCCCTAGTCTAAAATTATGTACCCACATTCAGGATTTCAAGTCTTCTACTTTTAAATCTATCTCTGGGCTTGGAATAAAAACTGCAACCAAAGATCTGAAGTTGGGAATACAGTCTTGCAATTATCATAGTGCACACAGTTTATTTAGAAACTAGTAACCCCTTCATGACATTGGATGTAAGAGTACCTCCAAGTCGTGTAGGGGTAAACAGAAATGGACGTAAGTTTATGTCCTGTTGATTGTGTGAACTCCAAAACAGAGTTCACACAATTGCTGTGGTATGTCAACTTTACTTTAACAACATTGGCCCCAACCGGAGATTACACGAGGGGTGGAGGTATTAACTTTTTAGGTGCCTTCTAGCTAAGTGAAAGACAGAAGTAGGGAGCTCCTTCTATCTACTCATGCAGCAGCACAATTGCCGCTGCTGTCTGCTTACCTAGCAGCCCGGAAGCTTTGTGGGCATAGCCGGGCATGGTGAGAGACAGTTGTCATAGAGACCAGTACATAGAAGTTCTGCTCTTTACTGCTCTCTATTGTATCAGTGATCTGGAGATCACTGATACATATCCCCAATGGGAAAAAGTAAAAATAAAATGTGAAAAAGTAAAAAAAAGTGAAACACAAACACGAAAAATGAAATAAAAACCCATACACTGCCCTTTTCCCCTTTACAAATGCCAATCACCCCAAAAAACATAAAAAATAAAGTACACATATTTGGTATCACCGCGTGCGTAGCGTCCCACCCTACAAATCTGTCATGTTAATTAACCCACACAGTGACTGCCGTAAGCCCTGCCCCCCCCCACAGAATTGCGATTTTTGTTCATCCCTCAGCACATAAAATTGAATAAAAAGCAATCAAAAACTCATAAACACCAAAGTGCTACCAAGTAAAACATCAGTTCATCGCACAAAAAAATGCTCTTACACAGCTCTGTATAGGGAAAAATAAAAAAGTTATGACTATCAGAATATAGCGATGCATAAATATTGTTTTACACAATAAAAACACTTTTTTTGAAAGCGCTTCAACATAAAAAAAACTATATATATTGGGTATCACTGCTGAGTAAAGCTGGCATATCATTTATACCGCATGGTGACCGCTGTAAAAAATAAAAACAAAAAACACTACCAGGATTGCTGTATTTTGTTCAAAACATTTCAAAACAACCTTAATAAAAAGCAATCAAAGCGTCATATGAACCCCATAATGATACCAAAAAAAGTTATGGCTGACAGACTATGACGACATAAAAACACAATTTTTTATAGACCTATTTCTATTGTGTAAAAGTAATAAAACATAAAAAACTATATAAAATTTATATCATTGTAATTGTACCAACCCCATAGTAAAGTTATCCTGTCATCCTGCATGGTGAACACTATAAAAATGAAGCCCAAAAAACAATGGCCCAATGCTAAAAAAAAATTATGGAATACCTGTATGCCCAAAATACACAATACACCCCTAGATGAGATCCATGAGGGGTGTTAAATCCAAAATTGGGCGACTTCTGGAAGGTTTCATCTGTTCTGGTACTTTGGGGGATTTGTGAATGAGACATGGCAGCCAGCAAAATTTGCATTCCAAAAGCCAAATAGCTTTCCTTTCCTTGTACGCCCTGCCATGCGCCCAAACGGCAGTTTACACCCAGATATAGGGTATTGCCGAACTTTTAAAAAATGTAAAACATTTAAAAAATTATGCCAATTTACAGTAGATATATGGCAGATGCTAATTATAAACTATTTTGTGTGGAATAACCATCTACCTTGCACGCAGAAATTTTAGAACTTTAGAATATTTTAAAGGATTGTATGGAGCTAATTTTTTTTACCAACTTAAAGCACAATGTGTCACAAGAAAACAATCTCTGAATCATGTGGATAGGATAGGTAAAGGTATTAAAAGGTTATTCTCAGATAGTGTCACTGTCACGGTTCACGCCACAGACCGTCGGCGTGCCCGTGTCTCTCATGTCCCGGCCGCTGCTGCGACATCCCTTGGTGTCCCTGGTTCTCTGCACGCACCTGTCCTGGCTCCTTCCACTGCTGAAGCCTCACCATCTCTGCTTCCTCCAGCTCCCTGGCATCCTGTGCGCACACCTGCTCCCTCTAGGGACACAAGCGCGTCACTGCACCGCATTTATTGAGACAGTCTTCCTGTTCCTGCCCTGTAACCTCTGACCCCTGGCTACTTAAGGAACCTCCTACCTGTACTCTTTGTCAGTTCGTTGTTGTCTTCTGCACTAGAGCTTGACCCCTTACCTATTGTACATCTGCCGCTGTACCTGTACCTGCTGCTAAATATATTCTGGCACCTGTCTGGGACTCTGTCTTACGTTTACTGCAGCATCCGTTTATCAGCCTCCAGTACCCAGACCTGCACTTCGGCTACCCACCGCCGGCATCTGCCATCTGTGCCTGCAGTGGGCCCTGAGGATCCACACCTGGATATCTGCGGTCGGCGCTTCGGCATATGTTTGTCAGCGCCGCAATCCGTTACAGTCACATGTCAGATTTAAAAAATGGGGCTGAGTCAGGAAGGTCAAAACTGGCTGCATCCTTAAGGGGTCATTTACACGGCACAGAGCAAATACCGGTTGGATTATCTCATTATATTATTATATTTGCAGAGAAAACCCCTCCACTTTCGCATTGACTTGTTCATGTTCTGCCTATAAACCGGGCGGAAGAATGAACATGCTCAATGTTTTACGGACCGGGGGCATTCTAAAAAAAGTCCGCCGGAAAATCTGTGCAGTGGGGACTGCTGCACGGATCTTCCATAGAGGTCCGTGATAAAGGTTGACAGACGGCTTTCAAAGCCGAAAACCGTCTGTAAAACCGACTGAAAAATCTGCCGTGGGGACAAGCCCTTACTCGGCTATTCTTATAACGTGCATACAAGTGAATGCATCACTAGCCAGGTCTCACATTGGGGCTAATCTGTATCCTAAAATGTAGTAAAATCTGCATCAAGAAAAAAGTGAACTAAGCGGCTGTATCGGATGAGACTTGCCTGTCAAGCAACAGCGTCTCCACAGTCAGGCTTGGCGCAGGCTACTCAGTTTAGCAGAGTCTAAGAAATAGCAGGTCTTCACCCTTTAACCCCATAGAACACGTATCTGGACCTCACTACTGCGTATTCCCAGGTTGTGTCCAGTTAAAGGATAGTCAGGGACAGGAAAAGGGCAAAATCAGTAAACAAGCCTGAGTCAGGGAAAGCCGGGTCGTAACCAGAAGAGACAATCAGGCTGAGAGAGATGAGAAGTCACAGGCAACAAAAGACCGAACAACAGAGTCCAGACACACCAGGAAGCACAAGGCTCAATAACTGCAGTGAGTAGGTGAATCAGCAGGTTTAGATAGTGAGTCCTGCTCACTGATTTGTTAGTGTTCTGCTTTGCAGACTGCCTGCTAAGCCCCCGCCTGCTATGGCCAGCAGGAAGCTGGGCAGGTGAGTTATTTACAGCGGCAGAAATCTGTGGATGTCTCTTGGATTTCTGCTCTGTATTACATAGCGTACATTTCCATATGCAAAAATAATAAATGTGAATTTAGCCTAGGGGTTATGTCAGTGACATGCTGGTGGGTGAATTATCAATAAGAGTTAAAAATTAAACAATAATAGTATAATTAGACAGTAATGTCAAACCAAACATTTTTTGCAAAGTCTTCATCTGATTCATTGGGTTTTGCATATAGATTTCTAAACAGGATAATTCTAGGTATGAAAAGGCTTAAATACAATCTCTGTTCCCTGAAATTAAGTTTATAGACACAGTGTATGTCTTGGCTGCCAGAAGTTCTTATGCTAGAACTGTCTTATTACTCTTTGACACAAAACAATCTTGTTCATGGAATCACCACAGACTAGATTTAATGTGTGGGCTGTAACACGCATGTTATTAATAACAATTTAAAACAAGCATTCAGTTTTTAAGACATGCTTAAAGGGGTTGTCTCACTACAAAGATTGTCATTCAATTAAAGATCTTCAAAAAACAAGCAAGTTTGCAATATATGTCAATAACAAATCTACTGATTTCTAGATAACTTGTTTTTAGTGGCTCCAGAGGCTGCTGAGGTCTCTATAGTCACTGACCTGCTTGTTCTCCCTGATAGGCTGTATCTCCAGCATCTTATCACAGCAGGTCTACTCGGGAGCGAGCAGCACGCAAGTTTAACTATCTCCTGTCCGTTCTCTCTCTGTCCTCACTCTGCCTGCTGCACAGAGCAGTGATTTAGAGCAGGCATACTAGCAGCCCCTGTCAGTTCCTCTGCTGCCTTATCTGTGTCTCAGCCTAATTATTATTCACTGCTGTTAACTATTTCCTGCCCATGTCATTCAGCTCTGAGTCAGCCTAATTAGCATTCACTCTCCTGTTTACCTAACCAGCTTCACTGCTGAAGTGAATGATTCCAG
The DNA here is from genome assembly GCA_025379985.1 of Phyllomedusa bahiana. Taxonomy (NCBI): domain Eukaryota; kingdom Metazoa; phylum Chordata; class Amphibia; order Anura; family Hylidae; genus Phyllomedusa; species Phyllomedusa bahiana. The sequence continues at coordinate 22,419 of JAODAL010033003.1, read as the reverse complement.
CAGGAAATAGTCAACAGTTAGTGAATAGTAATTAAGCAGAGACACAGACAGACATAGCAGTGAGATAACTCCATGAAAAGACAACAGGCTGCCCAGCCCCGGCAGCTAGTACCAAAGGACGATCACATCAGAGATTATTTGAATCACTTCCCCCCCTGCCCAATTCCCTGTGCTGGGAACCCCAGGCCTGGGTAATCGCCTGCCCTGCGTGCTGTCATGTATGGGGAGAGAAATATGTGCTGTGTACACGGTGGATACTATTGATTACTATTGGTGTGCAGCAGGGGAAAGAGAACTGTGATCTGAGATGTTCTCCCTTCCAATGCTGTTTTAGCATCGGGAGCGAGCGCAGCAGCATGACGTCACCTAGATGAAGGGAGGGGGGAGAGGACTCCAGGAAGCCAGTGCTCCCGCCCCTGATTTCAAAACTCCAGCTCTTAAGACAGCACCAAGGAAGGATGAAATCCAGTCGTGAGACAACTCCTTTAAAGCCACACTATTCAAGGCTTTGACATTGGAGAGACCACAATTTAGGCATAGAGAACATTGTAACGTTACACTTGTGTAAGTCAATTCTTCTGCAGAAATCTATCCTTTGCCAAAGTAAGATATTTCCCATGGGATCCTGTTCAGCTCTACAACTATGGTCAGGCTAGAATAATCAGCTCTTACTACTGCAACCAGATCCCTTTGGTGCAAAGATTCAAACTTTGTAATGCCAAACAGATATAAATAAGAACATGTAAATGTTTGACAATTGAAGCATCATCCACCTCTAACACTTGATCAATGAGGCCTTGGCTTTTGAAGGCTACAAAAACAAAAAGGTAAATATCCGCACATTTGTTATGGGTTGTATAGATTCCCTGCAGTTATTACTATTGCACAGGTTGTTATTTGTATAATGAGTTTAATAAGGAGTGGCGCTGAGGACAGAAAGTCTTGGTCCCTGTTATCTTCTAGTATCCACAAAATTCTAAAAATAATGTAAACTAACATGCCACAGGCTGCGTCTAGCGGTGCCTAAATTCGGAAAGAATTATTTAAAGAGGTTATCCCATCTCACCTCTGGGATATGCACTTCTGGAACGTCTATGCAGTGATTTCAGCTGTAAACTAATTGTACAGCAGCACGAGTCAGCTGTCGTTGATAGTCGAGCTCTCTACTGAGAAGACAGGGACTGTTTATTACCATTCCCGCCTTCACTGTATATACACTGCTCAATGAGTATACTTCCTGCTTCCCAGCGCCGGCATATTCCGGTAGTTGCATATGCTGCTGAGTTTTAACAGATCCAGATCATCTCTGTAGTAAGTAAAGAAGGTTGCTTCCCACTTCCACAGTAACAGCAGCTAATATATCAGTGACAGGGGAAAATCTGAAAAAAATTATGCAAAAATGTCCTTGGGATGGCCCAATATGTAAAATAAAGTATTCAAAACACAATAAAATATTATTTAAAAAAAAAAAAAAACCTCAGTAGCTGCATATGCTTCTAGTCTTAACAGATCCAGATCAGCTCTGTAGTAATTGTCCCTTTTTGACTATCCAAAAAGTTGGGAGTTATAAATCTCCTAAGGTGCTTTTATCTGTGATTTTCTGTTGGACTTATAAGTCAGACATCACTAGATATATAGTGTACCTGTAATGGCAGGAGTAGTGGATCCTTTGGACCACTGCAAGCGGTGGTAGAAGCCACGCCAGGTAGCGGAGTCTAAGTAAGTCCCAAAATTCACCAAAGCCCGCAGCAAGGCAGGATGGGCTTGCTGTGGCGGGAGTCCTACCAGGTCGCTACCTCTGACACGACTTGCTTGCAATGGCAGCCGAGGTGCAGCGAGGTACCAAATCGTGACACAAGCTCGTAGTCTGGGACAGGCAGGCAGGTCCATGTAGCAACGGGTCAGAAACACAGCGGGACAGGAACGCACTTCAGGAACGCTTTCTCTATGGCACAGGGCACTATAGATCCGACAGGGAAGTAAGGAAGGACTTCAGAATATTTAAGGTCATCACCCGGCAATTATCCAATTACTGGCACGCTGGCCCTTTAACTCTCAGGGAGCATTGGCGCGAGCACTGGCTGGCAGAGAAACACAGATGAACAGGAGGGTGGCTAGGTGAGTACCTGCTGGCATAAAGAGCTCACCCGCAGCCCAACACGTGGGCCGCGGCGCCATCCGTCTCTGGCAGTGTGCTAGGAGAGGGGACACGGGTGCGCCCGCAGCCTCGGCGCTGTCCGTAACAGTACCCCCCCTTAGGCCTCCCCCTCTTTTTAGGCAGAAGAAACCCGTGTCTTTATGGCTAGAATCTCCTGCACTTCCAAAATATCAGCAGTGTCCTCTACTGGAGGAGGAGAGACATTCCTCTTGTAGAATCGGTTGAGGACCAGAGGATTGAAATGGGAGACTTGGCAGGAGTTCGGGATACGGAGAGATGGAAGCAAACAGACCTTTGACAGGACCCAGGAACCGGGGAACAGACTTGTAGCTGGGGATCTTTAAGCGCACATACTTGGCGGACAAACAAACCTTGTTCCCTGGAAAGAATGTCAGGGGAGTTCGCCTCTTCTTGTCTGCCTGAGCTTTCATACGGGAGGAAGCCTGAAGTAAGGACTGTCGAGTTTCTTGCCAGTTGGCCATGATATCCCATACTTGGTCATCAACTGCAGGAACTTCAGAAGAAACAGGCAGAAAGGAGTAGAGGGGGGGGTTAGGGTGGCGGCCATAGACAATAAAGAATGGGAGGCTCCGGCTGCATCAGAGTCCTGGTGGTTGTACGAAAACTCTGCCTATGGAAGTAAATCGGACCAGTTGTCCTGTCGTACAGAAACAAAATGGCGCAGATAACCTACCAGAATTTGATTTACCTTTTCCATTTGCTGTTGGTTTGAGGATGGTGAGCCGAGGAAAAGTCCAACTTGACTTGTAGGCGAGAGCACAGAGCTCACCAGAATTTGGAGACAAATTGGACTCCACTATCCAAAACAATATGTAAGGGTAGAGCAGGCGGGTGGAAAATATGCCAGAGGAAGTGACTCGCCAGCTCAGGAGCAGAGGGGAGCCCGGGCTGAGGTACAAAGTGGGACATTTTCGAGAACCGGTTCTGTAACCACCCAAATGACGGTATTATTCGAGGAGGGTGGAAGTTCAGTGATAAAATACATGGCTACATGTGTCCATGGACACTCTGGAACGAGCTGCAGGAAGCCCATAGGTTTGAGGCGTGGAGTTTTGTCACAGGCACAGCTGGTACAGGAGCGAACAAAATCCTTGACGTCCTGATCCAGGTTGGGCCACCAGTAGTGCCGAGAGAACAGAATTTTCGTACTCCGGGGTGACCGGCAAATAAAGAGCAATGTCCCCATTCCAGAATCCTCCTGGGCGCACATACGTCTTGCCTGGGGGAACACGTTGAGGTCAACAGGAGTTGCGTGGACCAAACGTTCTGGGGATACAATATGCTGAGGGACAACTTAATCCCCAATGACATCCAAAGCAGGAGAAAGGGCATCAGCCTTGATGTTTTTCTCAGCGGGACGGAAGTGAATCCGGAAGTCGAACCGCAAGAAGAAAAGGAACCACCTGGCTTGGCGTGGATTAAGACGTTGAGCCGTCTGGAGATACTGGAGATTTTTGTGGTCCGTGTAAACATCAATTGGACGACGAGCTCCCTTCCAAGGCCAACTTGATGGCTAGCAGTTCCTGATCCCCGATGGCATAATTCTTTCACACCGACTAGAATGTCTTTGAAAAAAACCCACACATGAGGGTCTTGCTCTTGGGACCTTTTTGTGTGAGGACCACCCCCGCCCCCACGGAAGAGGCATCTACCTAAAGAGAAAGGCTTCTCGGGGTCTGGATGAGACAGGATAGGCACAGAGGAGAAAGCCGCCTTTAACTTAGAGAATGCTCTTTCGGCCACTGGAGGCCATAGTCTTGGGTTGGCATTCTTTTTAGCGAGAGCCACAATTGGTGCCACTAGTGTAGAAAAATGAGGGATGAACTGCTAATAATAATTAACAAATCCCAGAAAACGCTGTATAGCCTGAGGACCGACTGGCCGTGGCCACTGCAAAATGGCAGACAACTTTACAGGATCCATCTACAGGCCTTTGTCTGAGACAATGTACCTGAGAAATGGCAGACTGGATCTGATGGGTCTTTGGGTCAGGTGAGAATATCAGGATGTCGCCCAGGTAAACAATGACACAGGTGTAGAGGAGGTCCCTGAAAATGTAATTGACGAACTCCTGAAAGACCTCTGGAGAGTTATACAGACCAAAGGGCATCATCAGGTATTCAAAGTGCCCATCTCGAGTGTTGAAGGCCGTCTTCCACTCATCCCCCTTGTGAATCCTGATGAGGTTATAAGCCCCACACAAGTCCAGTTTAGAAAAAATCTTGGCTCCCTGGAGCCGGTCAAAGAACTCCAAGATTAACGGTAGAGGATAATGGTTCTTCAAGGTAATCTTGTTGAGGCCGTGATAGTCTATGCACGGACATATTGAACCGTCCTTTTTCTCAGTGAAGAAGAACTCAGCTCCAGTAGGAGAGGAGGACTTGCAGATAAAGCCCTTCTGGAGGTTCTCTTAAATGTAGGCCGACATGACCCGAGTCATGGATAATGGATAATCGATAAACTCTGACCCGGGGAGGACTAGTACCAGGCAGCAGGTCAATAGGACAGTCGTAAGGTCGGCGGGGTGCAAAGTCCTGGCATTCAGCTAGCAAACCCATCAGAGGGGCGTATGTGGAGAAGAGGGATGTACCAGGCGATGTGCCACAAGACAGCGAGACTGGCAGTCTTGAAGCCAACGTGTGTCTTCACCTGTCTTCCAATCTAGCGTAGGAGCATGTCGCTGCAGCCATGGGAGTCCCAGGAGAATTGCCGAGGAAGAGCGGGGCAAGACAAAGAATGCAATCCTCTCCTTGTGTAAGGCCCCAACATGAAGTGATACAGGCTCCGTAATAAATTGGATTGCTTAGTACTTCACCGCTGACAAAGGAGATTACCAGCGGTTTGTCCAGAGAGACCAACGGGAGGCAATACTTGGCCACCAGAGAAGCACTGATGAAGTTTCCGGCAGATCCTAAGTCCAGAAAAGCAGGAGCCTAAAAAGAGAGTCCAGAATCGGTCAAGACCCGTACCGGCATCGTCAATCGTGGAGACGGATGATTCGCCTCTAGGGATGCCTCTTCCATATAACCTAGGTGCGGGCATTTCCCGGACATTGGGGGCATTGCAGATAGTCTCTTCAATAATGCTCCGGACTGGCACAGTAGAGTTAAAAATTCTCCTCACGGCGTCGGGACCACTCTCTCAGTAATGTGGGCTCTATATACTTGCATGGGCTCCTCACCGGAAGGCTGTGGAAGTGGAAAAGGAGGCCTCTGGAAAACTGGAGCAAGATGAGGTAAGCGACAGGGCCGAACCGAGTCACATTCTTGACGGAGTTCTTCCTGTTTCTCAGTGAAGCGCATCTCGATGCGGGTGGCCAAGGGAATTAGCTCACTCAAGGAAGGTCTCTTGCAGCCAGCACGTCTTTTACCCTAGTGGAAAGGCCCTTCTTGAATGTGGCGCATAGGGCGGCATCATTCCAGGATAGCTCTGAGGCCATGGTATGAAACTGGACTGTTTAGTCACCAACCGAGGAATCCCCTTGGCGAAGGCTCAGAAGCGCTGTTTTGGCAGATGAAGGACGTGCAGCTTCTTCGAAAACACTGCAGAATTCCGTTAGAAAAGCCTGTAGGTTAGCCGTCACTGGGTCGCTCCTGTACAAGAGAGGTATGGCCCAAGCCAGAACCTTCCCAGAAAGAAGACTGACCACGAAGCCACCTTAGACCGTTCGGTTGGGAACTGGTCGGCTATCAGTTCCACATGCATGGAAAACTGAGTTATAAAGCCCCTGCAGATTTTCGGGTCCCCGTTGAACTTTGATGGTAACAACAACTGGAGCTTGGGACCAACAGGCGCCAATGGGACAGCAAGCATAGAAGAGACCATGGGTGGAGGCTGCGACTGCTGCTGGGCGGCAAAGAGATGCTGCATCATGGCAGACAGCTGGTTCAACTGTTGCACCTGTAACGCAATTTGCTCAGACTACTGAGGCACTTTGATGGGATCCATGGCCAGATCTAACTGTAACGGTAGGAGTAGTGGATCCTCTGCACCACTGCAAGCGGTGGCAGAAGCCACGCCAGGGAGCGGAGTCTAAGTAAGTCCCAGTATTCACCAAAGCCCGCAGAAAAGGCAGGATGGCCTACCAGGTCGCTACCCCTGAGGTGACTTGCTTGCGATGGCAGCCGAGGTGCAGCGAGGCACCGAATCGTGACACAAGCTTGTAGTCGGGGACAGGCAGGCAGGTCAGGAAAGGCAGCAAAGGTTCGTAGTCAAGAAACGTAGCAACGGGTCAGAGACACAGTGAGACAGGAACGCACTTCAGGAACACTTTCTCAATGGCACAGGGCACTATAGATCCGGCAGAGAAGTAAGTAAGGACTTCAGAATATATAGGGTCATTGCCCGGCAATTAGCCAGTTACCGGCACGCTGGCCCTTTAAATCTCATGGAGCGGAGGCGCGAGCACTGGCCAGCAGAGAAACACGGATGAACAGGAGCATGGCTAAGTGAGTAACTGCCGGCATAACGAGAGCGAAGTAAACTTTCTTTTTAGTTTATTACTCCATATAGAAAAGCACAGTAGAGTATATTTATCTATATGCCAGTGCATACTGGACTAATTTATGTAAAAACTACACTCTTTTGGCATGTGCAAAATATATGGGCGTCCTATGGATATGTTTGCTATGGGCGACATGTATGATCGGGCTTTACGCCTGTTTTTTGGCGTATACTGCGCCTCCCGGCCCGAATCCCCCTGTCGGACGCGGGGATGCGGTGTTAGGCGCAGCGTTCGCCACTTTCAGCTGCGCCCCGCATGAAGGGGCGGGCAGTTGGCGCAGTGTGGGCGCGGGGTAGGCGTTCCGGGGCGGGACGCGGTGCGCTCGAAAACTCCGAGGCATGTACGATGGCGAGTCGGCAAAGCGAGGCGCAGTGCAGCGCTCGGCAGCTCCGACAGGCAGACCTGGTTTATTTTGGTCTAAATGCTCCGGCAGAGGCGAAGTGAAGCAGGATCGGAACATGCGAGGAAACATAGAAGATCGCAACAGAAATCTCGGCGCTCCGCTCCGTGCAGCAGGAGTATGAATCCGAAAAAATCGCCTTTATAAAGGCGGAAAACACTGTCAGAACAGAGCTCAACGTAAAAAATAAACATAATGAAAAAAAAATCACTTTCCTAAACTCTAGAACGGCGCAATATCAAGAATTATGATATTGTAAATTGCCGGGAAATACAGTAATTCAAATTCTGAAACCTATTCTCATTGGTCGGCATAAACCGGCCAATCAGAATAGGAGCGACAGTGAACCATTAAAACCTATGGGGAAGGATTGACCAATCAGAATCAAAGGCGTGACAGTTCAAAATACAGTAAAAATGGTGAAAAAAGCTGATTGGCTGAGCTAGCGGGGGCTTGGCTAGCTCGGCCAATCAGAAAAGGAGCGACAAAGACCCATTATATCCTATGGAGAAGTTTAGACCAATCAGAATCCACGGCGGGACAGTTCAAAATACAGTCAAAATGCTGAAAAACATGATTTTATTGATTTAATATTTTTTTTTCGTTACCCCCATATTATCAACTCTATGAGAAAGTAGCTCGCGCTCTGATTGGCTAAGCTGGACGAGCCCCCGCCGCTTCAACCAATCAGCTCGTTTCTGCATTTTTACTGTATTTTGAACTGTCCCACCTTTGAATATGATTGGTCAATTTTTCTCCATAGGATATAATGGGACTTTGTCGCTCCTATTCTGATTGGTCAATTCTCCTCCATAGGTTATAATGGGACATTGTCGCTCCTATTCTGATTAGCTGGTTTATGCCGACCAATGAGAATAGCTTAAACAATTTGAATTACTGTATTTCCCGGCAATTCTCTCTATTGCAATTCCCTATGTAGCGCCGGTCTCGGCGACAAACGCGTTGTTCGGGATTTTAACTGCTTTATTTGTAAAGAAGGGTTCGGCTCTTTATCTGATAATGTTTTACATTTAATAAAAATAATTTTTTTATTAATACTTCATGCCGCACGGTGCTGAGCGCGAGATTTCAGAGCGCCCATCTCTCCATAGACTACAATGGGAGAAGTAGCTCGTGCTCTGATTGGCTGGGATAGCCAAGCCCCCGCTAGCTCAGCCAATCAGCTCTTTTCTGTCTTTTTACTGTATTTTGAATTATCCTGCCGTGGATTCTGATTGGTCTAAACTTCTCCATAGAATAGAATGGGTCTTTGTCGCTCCTATTCTGATTGGTCCAAACTTCTCCATAGGTTTTAATGGGTCTCTGTCGCTCCTATTCTGATTGGCTGAGCTAGCCGAGCCCCCGCTAGCTCAGCCAATCACCTCTTTTCAGCATTTTTACAGTATTTTGAACTGTCCCGCCGTGGATTTTGATTGGTCTAAACTTCTCCATAGGATAGAATGGGTCTCTGTCGCTCCTATTCTGATTGGCTGAGCTAGCCAAGTCCCCGGTAGCTTAACCAATCAGCTCTTTTCAGCATTTTTACTGTATTTTGAACTATCCCGCCGTGGATTCTGATTGGTCTAAACTTCCCCATAGGTTTTAATGGTTCACTGTCGCTCCTATTCTGATTGGCCGGTTTATGCCGACCAATGAGAATAGCTTTCTGAATTTGAATTACTGTATTTCCCGGCAATTTCCAATATCCTAATTCTTGAATTAGGATATTGGAAAGTGATTTTGTTTTATGTATTTTTTATTTTTTAGGTTTCAGCTCTTTTCCTGAGAATGTTGAACGCCTTTATAAAGGCGATTTTTGATTCATACTCCGCACCGACATCTGGAATGATTTCTCGCTGTTCCAGCCTGTCTCGCATCGGAACTGTTTTTCGGCGCAGTCCCGCACGGCGCCCATGTCCCCGCACTGTGCCCCACACACACTGGCGAGGCGCAGGGAACTTTTGCCCGCATGTATGAGTGCACCTCCTCGGACGGCGAATCTTAGGCGCAGCACCGCACTGCGCCCCCCCCGCACTGCGCCTAACACACTGGCCAGGCGCGGCGGACTTTTCCCCACATGTATGACCGCACTACCTCCAGCGCCGAATCATAGGCGCAGCGCCGCACTACGCCTCAGTCCCGCACTGCGCCTAACACACAGGCGAGGCGGATTTTACATGCTATGTATGATCGCGCCCCGACATAAATTAGGCGCAGATTCCGCCGGGACCCGACCCGGCGAGATTCATACATGTCACCCTATGTGTTTTTAAAGCTTTCCACAAAGCAAGGTCAAGGATACTGCCTGTTTGTTTATGAGGTTAATCTGTTCCAATTATGTTGCTGATTTCAGTTTCTAGAATTCTGACACAGCAATTAAGGCAGCAATTAAAGGGGTTTTGCCACAAAGTAAAATTTACATGGGACGCTTGCAAATTAAATAATAACCATTTTCAACATTCATTATTATTAAGAATTCTGGACCATTTTTGTTTTAGCTGCTACCTTAGTGATCCATAGTGTACAACTCATCCCCAGGGGAGATGACCAGGGACGAGAGCTCCTCAATCTTGGTCGCACATGTGCAGACATCACACACACTGCTGAACGAGTGTTGAATCCCAGGTGCTGTCATTCTACTCCTGTCCTCTGTAGTTCTTAGTAATTAGTCTAACAGTGCAAATAAATAAAAAGAAACCTCAATCAGATATGTGCATTCAGACAAAAAATAAATCCACATCTGTGGCTCTTGCAGGGATATGAACCAAGGACCCTTATGTTTGGGCAGAAGCTTTAACAGCTCTGCTATATTGTAGCTACCCAAAGCTCTTTACATAAACAGACCTTTGTTTGACTAGAGTGAGCACACTGTGGGGAAAGGCATGATGATGTCAGCCTGCTGGGTCACATGATCTGCAGTACAAATAAATCATACTAGCCTTCTTTTGAGCACACTGAAGGCTGAAGCAGGACAAAATAGGCATGAAATGCCTTTATGTCAAAACTTCTTTAAGAGTTCAAAGGTCCAAGATTGTGAAAAAAGTTCTGCTGGTGGGGAGAGTTAAAAGGCTGAAAAAAACTTAAGTTACCTGTGAAGTCACCACTGTCCCAGCACTGTCACTGCTCTGATGCTCTTCACTGGTGATGTCATGTTCATCAGTATCACACGATGCTGCAACCAATCACTGGCCTCAGTGGCCACATGTCATACATGCAGGTAGAGACCAAAAAGGCCAGTGATTGGCTGCATCGTTATGTGACCAATGAAGTCATCTGCAGGGAGCACCACAAAAACGGCAGTGTTGGAACTGTGGTGGTTTGACAAGTGAGTTAATTTTTTTTCTTTTACCGCATGACTCCTGGCGAACACTGTAAGCATACTTGTGGCATTAGTAAAAATGAGCACTAAAATGACTGCTCTCCACAGAGCACTATATAACCTTAGGACCATGAAGTTATTTGCTTTCTTCCTGAATGTATTCCTCAATAAAACAAATAGAGTCATTCCTCACTGTGAGGAAAATGATACGAAAATGACAAGCCACCCCGCAGCTCTCATAACTTCAAATTCACTCAGATTGCAGAAATCACCCAACCTTCCTGCTGTGAAACACATGTCACTAGGAAGCATCAATTAGGCAAAAGGCACATGGCCCCAATTCAGATGCAATGCCCAAATGCTCCTTCCATAGGAAGCCAGCCCAGCAGGAGGGGGTGGGGGGAGGTTGAAACATCAAAGGGTTGTCAGTTAATTTCATTAGCACCTTGCCCAGGGCCCTGCACAGACCTGAACAACAAAGGGGTTAGAAGAACCGTGCATCACAGGTCCACCCCAGTTTCATATATTTATTTTTGAAACTGAGGTCAGTAAACTCAAAGACAGAGTCATGAAGAATGGTAGAATGGAATCTCATATTGTTACATGCTGCTGCCTTGTAGCCTGCATGTCGGTCCGCGGGCACACTCATGTCCCCCTCCCTGCACGCTGTCAGGGACAGGTGGCGCCATGATCCACATGTCCGGCTGCGGGCATGCTCGTACTGCCGGCATTAACTGACCTGTTCCTTCGTACTCTGCTGTTACAGTTAGATCCGGCAATGGATCCTGCCAAGGTGCCATGCAAAGCGTTGCGAACCTCACCATTATTGTGGCCCAGCAGTCGCAACAGACCACACAACAGGTGCAGCATCCTAACCAGCTGACCGCCATGATGCAGCAACTCAGCAGCAGCCGTCTTCTGTGGCTCCTTCAGCGTCAGCGGCTCCTGCGGTGTCCAGCGGCTCCTGCGGTGTCCGTAGGCGCCAAGCTATGTTTGTCCATGCCGACAAAGTTTGATGGGGACCCTAAGGCCTGCAGGGGCTTCTTCACCCAGTGCTCCTTGCATGTGGAACTTATGACCAGTCAGTTCCATACCCAAAGGTACAAGGTGGCTTTTGTGGTCAGGCTTTTCTCCTGGAAAGATCTGGCTTGGGCTACTCCCCTTTGGGACAGAGATGATCCTGCTACAGCCAACCCCGCTACGTCAGTGTCAGGGCTAGGCGGCGCTCAGCCTGCAGGGAGCAACAGTCTGCAACAGCTGATTTGCGACCCCACCCGGATAGACAGTCTGCTGGCAGCTCCATGAGTGACAGAGGCCCAACCAATCTGGACAGGGGGCGTGTCGCACCAGCCAATGGGAGGACCCGGAGGCCGCTGAAATCGGCTGCTGGGGCGGTGTCCGGGAATCCTACTTAAACTCCCTGAGTGCAGCACCTGTAATATTTTCTGGCTGCCTTGCTTTCCCGTTATTGGTATTGTGCTGTGTACATGTGTACCAGACCCTGGCTTGTTTACTTACCTCGGCTTGTCATCTGATTTTGTACCTCGCTCCCATTCGTGTTTGGCCTCGGCTTGTTTACTTTTTCTCTCTGGTTCTGATTGTGGCTTGGTGTTCCTGATTTGGTATTGACCCGGACTGTCTGACCTTTCTTCCTCCTGACGGCCCCAAAACTCTAGCAGCGCAGGGACTGTCGCCCAGTTGGCGTCTGCCGCCTAGGGCAGCACATCAAGTAGGCAGGGACAGTGGGCTTGGTTTCAGTCAGGGCTCACTGCACCTCCCTTGACGTGACAGTCAGACTTCTGTTGAGGAGCCCATGCAAGTGGACAGAGCCCACGTGATCCAGCAAGAATGGTCCCGACGATGTGAGGAGAATCTGTGCCTCTACTGCGCCAGTCCTGCGCACTACCGCAGAAACTGCCCACATCATCCGGGAAATGCCCTTACTTAGGTTACGTGGGAGAGGCGTATCTAGGTGTGAATAATTCCTCTCCACATCTGAATATGTCATTGCAAATCTTGACTGATTATGGATTCTTATTTCAGGTTCTTGCTTTTCTGGACTCTGGGTCAACTGGGAATTTCATGGACGCTTCTCTGGTGACCAAGTATTGCCTTCCAGTAGTCCGCCTGGACAAACCTTTTGTGTTTTTCACTGTCAGCAGAGAACTGCTGAGTGACTCCATCTAGTATCGTGCTGAACCAGTATCTCTTCATGTGGTGGCGTTACACAAGGATAATATTGCATTCTACATGTTACCTTGCTCTTTCTCTGCAATTCTCCTGGTACTTCTGTGGCTGCAGAAGCCATGCCTCTATGCTTAATTGGAAGATGGGTGAAGTCACACGCTGCGAACTAGACTACCAGTCCCGATGCTTAGCAGCACTGCACCTGGTGCGCCCCACATCTCCACTGACGCCTCTCAAGCCTGTGCAGGGTCTGCCTGCTGCATATCATGACTTTGCCAACATTTTTTGAGAGAATAAGACTGAGACCCTTCCACCTCATCGTTCTTATGACTGTCCTATAGACCTGCTGCCTATAGACAGGGTCTCCCCATTGTCCGTGCCAGAGACAAAGGCTATGACAGCCTGCATACAAGAAAACCTCCAGAAGGGGTTTATCTGCAAGTCCCCTTCTATAGCCGGTAACGGGTTTTTCTTGGCAGAGAAAAAAAAGACAGTTTCAACAAAATAACCGTGAAGAACTGTTATCCTTTGTCATCAATTACCGAACTCTTTGACCGGCTCTGTTGAGCCAGAATTGTTTCCAAATTGGATTTACGGGGGCCTTACAATCTCATTCGGATCTGTGAGGGTGATGAGTGGAAAACAGCCTTCAACACTCGTGATGGGCAATTTGAGTATCTTGTAATGCCCTTCGGTCTGTGTAATGCTCCTGCGGTTTTCCAGGAATTTGTCAACAACATATTCAGAGACCTCCTGTATACCTGTTTTCTCATATACCTGGATGACATCCTGGTTTTGCTGTCCAACCCAGAGTCCCATTGGATCCATGTGCGCCAAGTACTGAGTCATCAACAGAGTAATCGCCTCTATGCCAAGTTAGAGAAGTGCCTCTTCCACCAGACCAGTCTTCCATTTCTCGGGCATATCATCTTGGAAAAGGTGCTGCAGATGGACCCCGCGAAGTTGCCAGTCATTTTGCAGTGGCCGCAGCCCGTCGGTCTTCGGGCCATACAGCGTTTTCTACGTTTCGCCAACTACTACTGCAAATTCATCCCACATTTCTCTATGGTGGCGGCACCAATTGTGGCGCTCATCAAGAAGACTGGCAACCTGAAGCTATGGCCTCCAGTGGCCGAAGAAGTCTTCTCTAGGTTAAAGTCGGCATTCACCTCTACACCCATTCTGTCCTGACCAGATACCAAGAAACCTTTCTCCTTAGAAATTGATTCCTCTTCCGTGGGTGCTAAGGCAGTCCTCATTCAAAGAGTTTCCAAAGGCAAGACCCTCATGTGTGGTTTCTTTTCTAAAACGTTCTCATGACCACAAAAATCTCTAGTACCTCCAGATAGCCCAATGTTCCAATTCACGCCAAGCCAGGTGGTCCCTCTTCCTCTCACAGTTCAACTTCCTAATCCATTTCCGTCCTGCAGAGAAGAATATCAAGGCCGATGCCCTTTTCTGTGCTTCTGACGTGCTAGAGGAAGAAGTAACCTGATGGCACATCCTGTCCCGCGAACACCTGATTTCCGCAGCTCCCGTTGACCTCCAACATGTTTCCTCGGTTAAGACGTACGTGCGCCCTGCGCTACAGATGAAAATTCTGAGATGGGGACATTATTCCCTGTGGCCGAGCATCCAGGTGCATGAAAATCTTTTCAGTTAATCTCTCACTTCTATTGGTGGCTAGATCTTGCTTACAATACCAAAGAATTTGTGGAGTCTTGTACCACTTTTGCCCATGGCAAGTTGCCATGCCACAAACTGACTGGTCTGCTGCAACCTCTGCTGATTCCCAATACTCCATGGACGCACATGGCGATGGACTTCATCACTGATCTTCTTCACTCCTCTGGTAATACTTTTGTTTTGGTGGTCACTGACCGGTTCTCTAAAATGTCACACTTTGTATCTCTGCTGGGCTTATCCTCCGCTCCACACCTCACCAACCTTTTCTTCCAGTACATCTTCTGTTTGCATGGACTCACCCAGCATACTGTCTCGGAGCAGGGGTTCCAATTTGTCTCGAGATTCTATCATGCACTCTGCTCCCAGCTACAGGTTGCCTACCATCCGCAGACAAATGGACAAGTAGAAAGAGTGAACCAGGTCCTGGGCAACTACTTGCACCACTTGTCTTGACACATCAAGACAACTTGTCCAGCTTGCTGCCATGGGCGGAGTTCTCGTACAACTCTTTAGATTTTGAGGCTGCCGGCACCTCTCCCATCTACATTGTCTATGGACAGCATTCCCGCCTGCCACTCCATCTGTCGTCTCCTGAGTTTCCTGCTATGGATGTCCTGGTGTGATACAAATGTGACAAGAATGTCAGAGTGATTGTGTAGATAGTAATTTCATGCATAAACCAGCCATATATGAAGATCTGAACGAGTTAAAATGGGAGCCGTGAATGTCCTTGGTTTTATGTCTTATCATGAGGAAAAGTGAGAAAAACAAGTGTACAGCGCTTGTTTAGCACGAGCTGTGCCACAAGCTGCAACTTTGTAATGCTGACTTCTGCACATGACAGCATGTGATCATATAACCAACAATTTATAAAATGATGAATTGACAGTGACGAACTGCGCATGACAGGATTCAAATTCTGATTGAAAGTGCATAAAGAGAGGGGATTTACCGGACGGATTAGGGACTTTCCAGACTGCTCAAGTGGACGCACTTAGTCTGTGATGCAACCGGAACCGATTCCTCTCCCGTCGAGGTCCCCCGATCTGGGAAAGTGATGCTACAATATCCGGTAATGTATTGATGCTTACTATTCCAATGATTTTAACTTAGATAGATTTGATGGTATAAAGTAACTAATAATATCCTGTATGTAACTGAATAAATAAGATATAATTGTATTACCAAAGACTCTTCCTAATTTTTATATTAGTGAGCGAAGTAAGTAGAGGCAACTACCGCCTCACTCTAGGCAGGTAATACATAAATTGGTGCTGCGAGCAGGGTTAGTTTTTCTGCATAACTAACGAAGCTTGAAGGGTGTAGCAAAACCCTTTTTAGGGCTTGTTAGGGCTTGTTCACATGACGTTTTTGTGATCCGTTTTACGGATCCGTTTTACGGATCCGCAAAACAGATCTAACAATTGTCAGTGTGATTAACATTGCTTTCAAATGGCAAAAGCGCATCGCTGTTCACACGAGCGATCGCCGATGCGCTTTTCGCGATCCGCTTTTCGGATCCGTTTTAAGAATTGACATGTCAATTCTTCTTGCGTTTTACGCAAGAGAAATCCCCATAGGAAATAATGGAGTGCGCTTTTGGCATCCCGAAAGCGGATCCAAAAGCGCAACATACATTTGGGTGCGTTTTGGATCCGCTTTCGATGCCAAACACGCATCCGGAAAACGCATTGGATTTAAATTAAATATAAAATTTGAATATTATGTTTGGGTTATATTTAGTTTATAAATGTATATAAATATCTATTTATATAAATGTATATAAATATATATATATAATTATATATATAAATGTATATAATAGTATATTTATATATATAAATATACTTTTGTATAGTATTTATATATAATATAAATGTATATAATATTATTATATAAATATATATATATGTATACTAAATATATATTTAGTTTATAAATATTTAGTTTATAAATGATTTAGTTTATAAATGAGTTATTAATTCATTTATATGTGGTGGGTTTGAAAACTATTGGTCGATTTAAAAAAAAAAAATGGGGGGGGGGGGGGGTTCTAAAATCATAGGTGTATGTACAGTTGATACTAGTTAAAAAAAGGTTTTTTTCTTGGTCATTGATAGGTTATATTATATTTAAATTGCAGTTTGATAGGTGTATTTAAATAAAGCATTGAAAATACGGATCCAAAAAACGGATCTGTAAAACGCATGCAAAACGCATCCAATATGCATCCAAAAAAGGATCAGCTGTTGCATTTTCTGGATCAGCTTTTTGGATGCAGTTTGCATCCAGTTTTCGCAGGTTAAAAACGGATCCGTAAAACGCATCCAAAACGGATCCAAAACGTCGTGTGAACAAGCCCTTATACTACTCAAGGGGAACCCCTGTGCAAATTTTGGGCAATTGGCACACAGCCAAGAATTATTGGATGAGTGCCAAAATGTTCCGGAGAAAAGAAAAATCAGTACAAAGTGCTGTAGAAGTGCCCGGCTGGACTGAGGCACCCTATAGCATTTTAGCACAAGAATTAAAAACGTCCGGGTTAGCCGAGACATGGGATAGTAAGCTCAAAGGGAGTGAACTCCACGATGTTGTGTCAGTACTCGAGGGGGTCCCCGCCAAGACGGCTGATGTACTGTCTTTAGGACAACGCATATGGATTCTGGTAAGTGCATATCGCGAGATGCACCAAAAGAATCAACAGATGCACAAAAAATGCTCGCAGTTGGAGCAAAAAATGATTGAATTAGAAGGACAAAAGCTGGTGTTGGAATGCAATACCAGACTTTTGAGAGACAAATTAGAACCTGTATATGGGGGCACCCGTGCACGGTGTGGATCTCAGGATTATCTCTCTATCTTCGCTGGTCCGTGTTACCAGCTGATGCCAATAGATAATGCTTATAAGATGCCTGGTGAAGCCTTGACCAATATATAGATGTGATATAATTAGGTAACAGGTCTGTAGACGATGTATGGAACATAGAGAAAATACTTTTGTAAGCATATATTGTATTTCATGTCTGGTTTAAAAGTGACCTATAGTCGTGATATAAAGGATATCCTCTTTTGGCTTTTGTTAAAGATAAATCCACGTGGTATTTACTGAGCTCATTTTTGATACCTTGCATTGTGCACACATTTTAGTTTTGAAAAAGTTTTTGTTGTCATGTTGTTTTTATGGATGCCTATTGCACATTGCGACTAAACTGTTGAGTGTCATATTCCATGATAAGCTGTGTCTTTTCTTTGTTGCATATTAATCTGCCCCTTGGTAGTATAGGCCTGACTAAAAACACATGGAAAAAGGTTTTTCTGATTAAGGGAGTGTTGATAGCGACCTCCTGACCTTAAAAATCAAATTTTAGCAAAATTCCAATAGTCTGGAATTTTGAACCTCCATCCAATAATCCGGAATATAGTGTGAAATTGTGTAAAACATGTCTCTCTTTAAGAAGAAAGAGGTTGTAAATGTATCTGTTGATATTTCAGGCTGGGAGCAGGCTCCCTATTGTGTTTTGGCCAATAAGTGGCCACAATGTGTTGCATTGGGTGAATCAGGGGATAAGTGTATAAAAGATGCTGAACCAACTGATGTGGTTACGCATTTGCAAAAGGTGGAAATTGAAAGGAACAAGGAATTGAATGCTACTACTTTCAATTCCTTAAGAGGTTGGATTTTGTTACGGGCTTATAGGAAACAGCAGGAAGAACATATGTAGTTCTTGGAAAAAGAAAGAAAAAAAACAGGAGAGAGGAAAAAAGTAAGTAATGTAGTAGTGAAAAAGCAAGTGAGATAGAAATTAAGAGGTGTTTTAAAATACATAGGACAAATAGCTATATCAGTTTTGTTTTAGGAAAATAGCAATCCGGTATACAAGAGACCCAATCATACATAGGATTGTTTGGATTCTGGAGGCAACACATCCCTCATTGGGACAGTTATTAGCCCCCTTGTACAAAGTGACTCGTAAGAAGTATGAGTTTCATTGGGGGGAAGAACAAACAAATTTTGAAGCGGCAACGGAAGCAATACAACAGGCCGTAAATCTTTGGCCTATGACCCCAGGCTCGGTAGAATTACATGTAACTGTCAGTCATCTCAATGCCAATTGGTCATTATTGCAAAAATAAGGGGGAAAGCAAGTTCCCCTTGGTTTTTGGAACCGAAAGCTTCCAGAGGCCGGGGAAAAGTATACCCCTTTTGAACAGAAGTTGTTAGCTTGCTACTGGGCTCTGGTAGAGACTGAACAATTGACTATAGGGCATGAGGTGGTGCTACGACCACCTCATGCAGTGGGTTGTGTCCTATCCTAGGACTAATAGGGTGGGACATGCTCAAGAACAAAGTATCATTAAATGGAAATGGTACATTTCAGAGAGGGTCAAGGTGGGGGAGAGCGGGACCGCCTCCCTACACGAGAAAGTTGCAGAAATATTTGAACAGGAGACCTCCTGTTACCACGACCTCAATAGAGGAGTCTCCGGTGAAATGGGGTAAAGAAGTATGGGAACAAATTGAAGAAATTGTACAACAAACTGATGTGACTGTATTTCATGTTGATGCTCATGTGCCTACTGACTCTCTTGAACGTTTGTTTAATTCCGAAGCAGACAAAGCAGCCGCTATCAGGACAGGTGACATCCGTGATGAGCAAGGTACCGGTGATATTCAAACATGGCTTCAGCGTACAGCCGTTTGGGCACACAACAAAAGCGGACACTTGGGAGAGAAAGCCACTCGTTCAAGTATGGCCCTTAAGGGAATTATGACCGTGGGAGGTGTGATAGATGCAGATTACCAGGGAGAGATAAAAGTCCTTATCAGTAATCAATGAAATGAACCATTATTAATAGCCAAAGGGCAGAGGATTGCCCAGATGTTGTTGATCCCTGTCAACTTTAGATTTGGAGAGTTTAGTCATATATCTTTTTGGTAACATCCCCATGAGTTCCATGTTTGACAATGCTGTCCAGTGCACAACCTGTGCAATGTATGCCATCCTTGAGCAACAGTTCGAGGGGCATACTGCTGTGCAAGATGTGTGCACACTGCACATTTAGAAGCCTGGATCCTGGATCTAAATGAGCAAGTGGCGACACTGAGATCCATTGCCAACTTGGAAGCGAGCCGGCTGCCCACTGAGCAACACTCGCGGGGTGTAGATACTGGGGGGGGGTGGTAGCATGGGGGGGGTGAGGAAATAAGGCAGCTAGATGGGAAAAAGTAAGAAAAAAGGGGTAGAGGGAAAAAGGTCAGGGAGGCTAGCCCTAAATGGTCCCCCCAAACAAATTTGAAAAGATTGCGGATGAGGGGGATGTGGGGTTCGAAAAAGCATTGTGCAGCAAACATCCCCGTCTGCTCCAGTAAGAGGGGGGGAATGGAGGCAGGTCAGGCAGACGGGGTCTATATTTGGGGGGACTCAATTTTGGGGGCACAGAAAGGGCAATCTGCCACAAAGCCCGGGTCGTCGAACGTTTTTTTTTTTACCGGGGGCCCGGGTTCGACATATCCGGTGGGGTTTTGAGATTGTGGGTGGGGCTGGTGGGAGAATCCAGCTGTCATGGTCCACATTGGCACCAATGACAAAGTTAGAGGTAGGGGGGAGTGTCTTAAAAACGATTTCATGGACTTAGGCCAAAAGCAGGGCAAGGACCCCCAAGGTAATATTTTCAGAAATATTACCTGTTCACGACCCACCCAGAGAGGGGGCAGCGGGAGATTAGAGAAGTGTTTTAAGTGGCTCAAAAATTGGTGTAGGAAAGAGGGGATTTGGGTTTTTTGGAGAACGGGGGCTGACTTCTGTATTGGTACAGACTCTATGCTAGGGATGGGCTGCACCTAAATGGGGAGGGTCCCAGCTGTATTGGGGGACAAAATGGCCAGGAAGTTGGAGGAATTTTTTAAACTGGGGACAGGGGGGGAGGGTAACTACACATATAGCATGCAAGTAGTGAAGATAGAGAGCTGGGAATTGGGAAAATAAATCAGGGGGAGGGAGTGGAGGGAGGGGGTGAAAGCAATAAGATTAAAAGGTCAGGGAGAAAGGAATAAAAATGGAAAATCTATAAATTTGCATGCTGACCAATGCCAGGAGTCTGACCAAAAAAAATTAATGAACTAGAAGTATTAATAGCTGAAGAAAAAATGACATAGTGGGGATAACTGAGACATTGGTGGAGGGGAGAGCTACGACTGGGCGGTTAACTTGCAGGGTTACAGTCTATTTAGAAAGGATCGTAAAGACGGAGAGGGGGAGGTGTCTGTCTCTATGTAAAATCCTGTTGAACCCAACACTGCGGGAAGATATAGGTACAGGTAATGAACATGTGGAATCATTATTTGGGGTTAAATATATATGGGGGTAACAATAACAATATAATACTAATAGGGGTCTGCTATAGGCCCCCAAATATAACAAACCCATGGAAGATGTACCCTCAGGGAAAATTTTAAGGGGGCGGCCTAATCAAATGGGGTTATATTTTTTGGGCAAACTTTAACTATCCAGACATCAATTGGGAATCTAAAGCTTGTAGCTCTCAAAAAGGGGAAACAGGCTCTTGTCAAAACTAATGATAAATTACAGAGTGGGCGAATTTCTCAAAATTTTCGATTCGGTCACTTCGAAAAATTTCCCGACAAAATTTTTTTTCTTCCGAATTACTTCGGCAGGGGAAAAATCGCTTAAAAAGGCCTTTCCAGGCTGCACAGAGCCTGCAGGGTGCGTAGAACTTTTTTCCATGTTTAAAAATATGCAGAGTGAGCGTGGTTTTTGGTTTTCATAAAATGTTGGTTTTAGTATACACCAGAGACGCCGCCGTTTTAGAATCGTTTCCTATAAAATTCCCTGGGCATTAAAAAGGGAAAAAAAAGCCCCAAAAAAAACGCAAGCGGGAATGTAGCCTGATAAAGTCAGCCAGCGAAACGGGGAAAAAAACAAGCTAGAGCTCAGGGGCAACATTTTGACAGAGTGGGAGGTGCAGCGGCACCCAAAACAGCATGAGGTCGGCAGTCACAATGACATTCTGGAGGTGGGGAAAAAAGAGGAAGCCACAGAGTGGCACATGACTGAGACGGAGGCACGGGGGGGGCAGCGTAGATCAGGCAGTAGCACAATGACATTTGGAGGTGGGGAAAAAAGGAGGGAACCACAGAGTGGCCCCAATCACACAGTGTGGAGGTCAGACAGACAGCATGAATCAGGCATGGCACAATGACATTCGGGGCGGGGAAAAAAAAGTTTAGGCCACAGAGTGGCACTGATACAGTGGTGAGGTCCGACAGCAGCAGCATGAGAACAGGGCAGGGCCCCAATGACATTCTGGAGGCGGATAAACAGAAAAAGCCACAAGTGGCACAATGAAACAGTGTGGAGGTCACGACAGCGCAGCATGAGATCAGGGAGTGGCACAAAGACATTCTGGAGGCGGATAAACGCATTGGCCCCAAAAGGGCACAATGAAACAGTGGGAGGTCACGACGCAGCAGCATGAGACGGCAGTGGCACAATGACATTTGGGGGCGGCAAAACAGTAATTTGGCCACAGAGTGGCACAATCACACAGTGGAGGGCACGACCGCGCAGCATGAGACAGGAAGGGGACAATACATTCTGGAGGTGGGAAAACAGAGGAACCACAGAGTGGGGACAAGACTGAGAGCGGAGGGCACGGGGGCAGCAGCATGAGGCAGGCAGTGGCACAATGACAACAGTGTGGAGGCATGGCAGCAGCCACACAGCACAGAGGTCAGACAGTGGCACATTGACACGTGTATGTCCCGGCAACGGCAGCAGCAGCAGCGCATAGGTCATAGGTGGCAAAAATACGAGTGTTTTAGGGGGGTTGGGAAATCCTCCCGGTAAAGATTTGGGGAGGGGGAGTGAGAAAAGTCAACGATGTGTGGCCAGGGGGTGGGCATCAAAAGTGGCTGAGGGAGGGGGAGTTTGAACCCAGACTGACGCCTAAGGCATTGGTGGGGGAAATCCTGCCGATCCACGCCTGATTCATCTTACAAAGGTCAGTCTTCCCCCATTTCCCGTGGACAAGCGGGTTTTCCTTGGGGTAACGATGCCCCCCCCGCACTGAACACCCGCCCTTTTCCCCCCCCCCCCCCCCAAAGGGGGGGGGGGGGGGGGGGG
>JAODAL010033002.1:0-46138 GCA_025379985.1 Phyllomedusa bahiana | reverse complement strand
TTGAAAAAAATTTCTTGGTTTTTGTTTTAAAACCCAAACCTTTTGTTCGGGTTTTAATGGCGCATTTAAGGGGGTTCCCAAAGTTTCTCTATTCACTTTTACCCAGTTTTTTTTCCCATTAACATGTAATAAAGAAATGGATTTTTCCTCCCCATGTTAATAAACTTCTTTAACGGGTGTTAAACCCCATCTGTCATTTCTCTCCAGCCTCCAACTTTATCCACATCTCTTTGTAATAAACACTTATCCTCAGTGTTGTTACTTTACAAGCTTATGCCCTAGGGGGTTTTGCCTACCTTTGCCTACCTGTCGTCCCAACCCTGATTCTTATAATGTAACATTAGGGCATATGAGCTTTATTGAGAAGAGTTCCCTCAGAGAGTCAAAGTAAAGAGTCAAAGTATAGAGCCTCTTGGTCAAATTGTTTCCCTGCTCTGACAAACTTGAACTGTCCATATGGTATATGGTCAGCGATTAATTGGAATAACTGTCATGTAGTATATTTCTAATACATCTGCCCCTAGTGATAAAACAAAGGCTTTCTAAAGTCAGATCCATGGCAATCAATTCCCTTCTGCACCAGTACCTATTGAAATGCATTTATTGGTAGGCTATTGAACATCTGAATATGTAAAATGACAAAAAGTCCTTGCTTACCATAGACTAGAATGATTTATGGTGCGTATGACTGGGCAGAATACCAAAATTTTCTTTGCACCTGCTAATGAGGTGTTCAGAAACAAAACAAGCAGAAACAAAAACCCTGTACACAGGCAACCTGATGCCTGCAAGTATTTCCTTACATCACTTTTTGCTGTTTTGCGCTTTTTTTTTTATTCGGGTATTTGAGAAAGAAATAATTGTGTTCCTGATGTGCATCCCCATTAATTAAAAACAAATATTATTTGCATTTCGATCATGTTTGAAATAAAATAAAAAATTAGAAATGAAAACTAGAACAGTGCAGGTGGTGCAGGTTGAGGTATCATTGGGCCCTAAACCAAAGATGGTCCTGCTATTAGATTTTATTTTTATGTTTCTGGGGTTATTGTGTTTGTTGATTTTGGTACCACAAACATGTTTATTTTTGTTGTCAATATTCGAAACTGGGCAAAAGATAAAAAGCTCCAACAGGGTGAGCAGCTCATTACCAGCATAAGCATATGCAACCTTATAGAAGAAATTCTCAAGGTTGTAAAATCTCTTAATTTCATTTATCATAATCTAATCATACTAAAATTCTATATTACTATGTGCTTTATTGTAATTTCTTGCAATGTCTGGTTCTCCACCTTCCTCTGCTTGTTTTTCTGTCTGAAGATTGTGACTAAAAACCCCACATGTTATACATCTGTTTGCAGAGAACCTTTTATAAGATTTTGCCTTGGATTTTCTTTTTAAACTTTAGGGGGGTCTATCTTGTGATTGTCCCACGGTTCCAAAAATTGTCGGAAATCTCATCAGTTTCAAAACTCAATTCTTCTGCCGAAACTTTGCAAGTAAAAATGATAATGGAAATGATAAGTGAAATAATATTTTAGCTTTTATGATTCTGTTCTCCGCTGCAATATTGTTATTCTTCATCTCACCTCAGCCACAATCCCCCTCTCTGTTCAAACATATAAATCAAGTACAACAAAACCTTGGTGGTTTTAGAGGCCCCAGCATGAAAGCCCATGTTAAAGCCATGAAGACTATAATATCTTTACTGGTAACTTCTATCATTATTTTTCTCTTTATAATGTCAGTTAGTTTAAGGTCCAATGATAACATATTGACTTATGGGATACATCCTTTCTTTTGCATAAGTAAAGTGGTGAGCTGCTGGTATTTAATCAAAGGAAACCGCAATCTGGATAAAGCTATGAGTAACTTCTTCAGGAAATTGCATTCATCACTACATCTCATGATAAGAAGTAAATATTTTAAAATCACTTCTGTGTCTTAATCTATTAAAAATGATAACTTTTCCTGTTCTTAAAACCATTTTGGTAAAAATATATGTTTTAATAAAACATTTACTAGGTTGTGATGCTTCCTAAAAAGCCTTGGCATTTCAATGGGGGACTTTAAAATTTTTTAACTTGTTAACTATGGAAAGACACTATTGGATTATATCTATTCTTTTGTACGTTATAGAGGTCTTAGACGCTATAAGAATCTTGCATCCATATTACTCATGGACAAAATATGCTCCTTTTTCTAGCAACCAATACTAAATTCATAAGCAGATTTAACTATATAATCTTCAGACTGGTGAGTCTTTTCTAAAGGTGGTCAACCTGACAAAATAACACCACAGTCATACTGATAGCTCCTTCAGGAATTAAAGAAAAAACATCCTTGAAAACATTTATAGAACTGCAAGATTCTCTAACTTTACCTTAGTCATCCTCTTTAAAGTACCTACTATAAGAACAGATATATCTTTCCTTCTCGATAAACGTGTTCTCGGACTGATAGGCATGCTATAAGGAAGAAGCCTGTGACAGACATGGACTTGATGAAGAGCAATTTGTCCATGCTTTTCCCATCTCTAGCTACAGTACAATAAATTAAAGACAACTGTGGTCCTCATTTACTGTACATATATGATTACATCAGAAAAATATTTGGAAATGCAAAATGCAAAATGAGGGGGAATTTTTGGTGCAGCATGTCCCAGACACATTTATTAAGGGGCTTTCTCACCACACTGTGCTGTTTCACAGAGCACTCTCATATCAAACACAGCAGGGTAGGAACTTTTCTTTCTTACATTTATTAAATGGTTTCATCATACATTATGAATGAACAACGTGCATAAGCATATGCTGCTGGCATTTGTATATGTTCAATAGTCCGTGGTGACCAAGCACGAGTTCCAAACACTGTTAGTTCGCCCATGATATCCGCCTTCTTGGATCCACAATAGAGGAAAGACATGGACAGATGGGCAGTCACATCCTACGTGCAACGTAGGTGTGTTGTTTCATTGTATTGTAGGTGTGTTGTAGGTGTATTGTTTCCTTATATATGCGAATGAACGTAACCACCAACTTACTTAACCAATTACCGTATACAACAACTCCATTACTACACATTAATACATCTTAGAAATTCTAATTCTAACGCTTTACAAAAAAACCTTAAGGCTAAAATTTTCATTTAGGCCAATCGGCACTAATGTGTTCATATTATATATCCAAGCTGCTTCCCGCTGCAATAGCAGTCTTTCCAAACTTTCTCCTTCTCTATGTTTAACCTGTTCCAGGATGCACCATTTTAACTCAGCTTCATTATGTTGGTACTCGCAAAAATGACGAGCTACTGTACTTTCCCCGTGTTTTCTCTGTACATCTGTTTCTACCACACCTTCAATTTGTCTCCTCTTCATAGCTCTGATGTTAGAACGATGTTCATTTAATCTTAATTTTATGCTCCTTGCAGTTTGGATAACATAGCCAATACTACAAGGGCATTTCACGAAATATACAACCACCTTAATATCACAGGTATATAAAACTCATAAATAAATCTTATTCCCTTTTGTTGGATGCATAATGTAGGGACCTTTTATAATAGAGTTATAGTGCTGACAATTCAAGCACGGATGCGTTTATTCATATATGATTTTAATGTTGCCGACGTGGTTTTACTCCCAATAGTACGACCTTTTCTGTACACAAAATATGGAACTTCTTTAAATAATTTGCCATATTTTTCATCACTGGTCAAGACATGCCAGTGTTTTTTATGCATCGCTTAATCAATAAGCTATGAATATCATACGTGCTGACAAATAATAACCGATCATTACATTTCTTCTCTTTTTTAGTGTACAATAATTCCCTTATATTTTTACTCCCCACCTTATTGGTGATTCTTTCTAGCTCTTGTTTATCGTAATCTCTAAAAAAAAACTTCTCAATCAATTTTGTCTTCTGTTCATGATATAAATGGTCCATGGAACAGATTCATCTTGCTCTTACGAACTGTCCCATAGGAATCCCTCTAAAGGTCTGTGGTGCGTGTTGACTTCGTCTATGTAAGACATTGTTTTTATCTGTCGCTTTAGTGTACAATGTAGTACATATTCCCTCCATTGTTTTTTTAACCTCCACATCTAAATAATGAATCATATTTCTATCAATACAGTAGTTGCTGTAAACTGTATAAGGGGATGAAGGTTTTTTTAAATGTTGAACAAAGAAAAATGAACTCGTCTTCTGATCCTTTCCATAGGAAAAAATATCGTCCACATACCTATACCACATTATTACGTTTTTATACAATGGACTAGAAAACACAAAGCATTTCTCAAATGTTGCCATGAAAACATTTGCGTAACTTGGAGCTAGAGGGGACCCCATCAAAGTCCCCTGTAGCGGAAGGTACACCCTCTCACCATATCGAAAGTAATTTTTGTCAGTACAATATCCAATAGTGTCATTATAAAACCGATCTGTGAATTAGGTAAGGTGGTATATTCACTGAGAGCTTTCCTAGCTGCCTACATTCCTTCATCTTATGGAATGTTTGTAAACAAGGATTTGATGTCCAAAATACAGAACCATAAAGGTTCAATATTGGGGATCGTTTCAACGAGTTTCAAAAATTGACTTGTGTCACTTGGTGAATGATCATCTTTCTTTACTGCCCTTTGCAAAAAAGGTATCCACATATGCTGCCAAGGGTTCCATAAGGAACCCGAGCCAGACACTATGGGATGACCAGGGGGATTCTCAATAGATTTATGTACTTTCAGGACCAAATATAGGATCCCCGTATGGGGATGTTGGCAGTACAGCATAGCTTTCATTTTGGTGTCAAGTAGGCCTCCAGCTACAGCCTCATTTAATGTGTCTTCAATAATTCTTGCGAACCGTATTGTCGGGTCACTGTCTAACTGTTGCTATATCTGTATATTGCTCAATTGCGTTTCGACCTCACGTATATTCTGACCTCTATCCTGTATTACCATACCACCCCTTTTATCTACCTTTTTAATAATGATAGATCGATCCTCACTTAGTTGTTTACTGGTTTCACTTTCTTGTGGGGTAAGATTGCATTTGCACTTGCATATATAAGGAAACAACACACCTACAATGACGTGCTTGAGAAAGGGGAGTTTACCTAAACGTTGCACGTAGGGTGCGACTCCCCGTCTGTCCATGACTCTCCTCTATTGTGGATCCAAGAAGGTGGATATCACGGGAAAATTAACTGTGTTTGGAACTTGTGCTTGGTCACCACGGACTATTGATCATATACAAATGCAAGTAGCATATGCTTATGCACGTTGTTCATTCATAATGTATGATGAAGCCATTTAATAAATGTAAGAAAGAAAAGTTCCTACCCTGCTTTGTTTGGTATGAGAGTATTCAGTGCAAGGAGCTTGAGGAACACCATTAGCATGTGCATGATGCAAGCTAATTAAATTTGTTAGCTAACGGTCTGTGTTATTCAAAGTTGTTTCACAGAGCCACAGTCAGCTTCAAACTCACACTTCCTGATTAAACTGTAGGTGGTTCTATAACAGTGATTGACATATCAGCTCTGCTATTCCTAGCAATTTATGTTGCAGTGACAACGATTGCAAGAGATCTATTATCTGCAGTGCTCAAAGCTACAGTGCTCTTAGGTTTAAAACTTGTCATTAATTTAGGTAAAAAAGCTCCTATGTTATGGATAAGACTCAGCAGGGAGTTACTCACCATAGTTGGACCGCAACTTGGAGCAGTGAGAGAGAGGAAAGAGCAGAGACAGGTGGTCGGTAACCAAAATAAACTTGTGTAGACTAGCAGTAGGTAGAATCTCTTTTATCTCCTGAACAAAGTAAAACCAAAACAACAATGTATTTGGTAAAAGTCTTCATTTACTGTTCCCTACATATAAAAAGCTAATAATTGCGGTGAAAAAATAATTTTAAGATACTTTCTGTACACTGCTTGACAGGTGGTCGGCGCTTACCAAAAAGTGGGTGTAGTCTCGAGGGAAAAGTGGGCATGGTTATGATGTGACACACTGCGCCAAAATTATGGCTTAGGAAGTAAGCTCCCATCTGTAATGCTGTTTTTTTATGGAATAAATACTAAAGAGAAAAAAAAGAATGGGTGAGTGCTGTGAATAATTCTTCTGCTATGGAATTATTATTTAATGTGGAAGTGTAATTCAGTGCCATACTGATTATTCTATATAGCTGTTGGATAAAACATATTCTCACCATCTTCTTGTCCCCTGTTATGGTGCTTGCTCTCCCCAATCTTCTGTTGGAGATATCGGAAAAAACAAGAAAACGTGCTAAAAATGTATGATAAATTTAAGTCATAAACTTTATTATTACTTATTGCAACAAGAAAGATAAAAACATAAAAAAATACAGTGGTACAAAAAAAAACACAAAAAACCACGATAAGTGCTCCAATATAAATGCAACAACTTGGACATGCAGTGTCGGACTGGGGTGCCTAGGGCCCACCAGAGGAGTTTATTTTAGGGGACCACTTTGCCTCGCTGTTTCCGCCAACTGTACGGTGCCCTCGCCTGGTCTCGCTTCAACTTAAACAGACCGATGTGATGACATCATCACACTAATCTGTAATCAAGATGGAGCTGAGGCTTCTGAGTCTCCCTCACCTAATTGCAGCAGGACACCGGTGGTGAACATAAAGGGTCTAAAGATATACGTCCCTCCCGGACCCCGAATGATATATTTCATATAAATTAAAATATATCTAAAGCTATAACACAAAATACTGAGTATAAAACCACTAAGTAATGGTCGTACAGTTACCAAATAACACTGCTACATAAAACCAGAATCCCAACAATATTATTACCGATAATTAAGATCAAATACTGCCACACCATGACCAAATATCGCCACCACATAGTGTCTTAATAACACCACCACACCATGACCACATATCTCCACCACATAGTAACTGTCATGGTGCACGCCGCAGCCGCTGTTTCGGTCCGCGGTCGTGCCCGTGCCTCTGCTGCAGGACCTGTATACTTACCTGCCCCGACTCCTGTCTCCGCTGCGCCGGCGCCAATAGCGGCATCCGCCGGCAGCATCCACTCACCGGTCCTCGCTCCTGCTCGCTCTCGTCCGCTCTGGCTGCCACGCCGTGTATGTGCACGCCCCCTAGGGCGCGCACGCGGCAGTGCATGAGTATTTAAGGTGTCAGTGTTCCTGTGTCCAGCCCATTGACCTGTGACCTCTGCTGTCTTAAGGAGCTTCCTGCCCTAGCCTTGTTGTCAGTTCGTTAGTGTTCTTCCCTAGAGCTAGAGCTCTGTTGCTGAAGCTCCTGCTGAGTTAACCCCCTGCTTTTCAGTGTTCCTGAGTTTCTGCATTTAACCCTGTGCTGTCCAGCGCACCCGTGCTCCCTGTTGTTTCCTGACGTACTGTCTCCAGTTTCTTCCTGCTGACTCCTGCTGCTGAATACTCTGTTACCTGTCTGGGACTCTGTCATCCATTTTACTGCTACATCATCCGTTTACCAGTCTCCAGTGTCCGGCTATCCAGCCCTGCACTTCGGCTACCCACCGTGTGTATTACCATCTGTGCCCGCGGTGGGCCCAGAGGATCCCCTATACCTGGATGTTTCTAGCCCTGTGGTTAGAAAACGTGACAGTAACTGAATAATACCACCACACCATGACTTCATATCACCACTACATAGTGACTGAATAATACCACAACACCATGAACACATATCACCACCACATAGTGACTGAATAATACCACCACACCATGACCTCATATCACCACCACATAGTGACTGAATAATACCACAACACCACGACCACATATCACCACCACATAGTAACTGAATAATACCGCCACGTATCACCACCACAATGTGACCGAATAATGCCGCCACATCAAAACCTCATATCACTACCACATAGTGAGTGAATAATACCACAACACTATGACCACATATTA
The DNA here is from genome assembly GCA_025379985.1 of Phyllomedusa bahiana. Classification (NCBI taxonomy): domain Eukaryota; kingdom Metazoa; phylum Chordata; class Amphibia; order Anura; family Hylidae; genus Phyllomedusa; species Phyllomedusa bahiana. The sequence goes on along the minus strand of JAODAL010033002.1, from coordinate 38,196 downwards.
CCACCACATAGTAACTGAATAATACCGCCACACCATTACTGAATGTAAACCATTTACACTTTGCAAACATAAAAGTGATTACAGTTCAGGTACATTTAGTGACTCACAGGTGACATTTCTACGATGAGTTGTTCATGTTCCATTTTCTTCCCATCTGGTCCATACCTTCTTGCTGACTTTTCCCAGCCAACACTCGTCCCTTCAGATTTGGACACAAATATCTTAGAATCCTCGCTTTTCCAGCAGCTTCTTACTTATAGCTATATAAGTCCCCTCAGTTAGGTAGGTGTATAGGTCCCCTTAGTTAGGCAGGCATATATATAGGTCCCCACAGGAAGTATATAGATATAGGTCCCCTCATCCAGGTACATAGATATAGGTCCTCTCAGGCAGGTATATAGATATAGGTCCCCACAGGAAGTAGATAGATATAGGTCCCCTAAGTCACTATATAGATATAGCTCCCCTCAGGCAGTATATAGATATAGGTCCCCACAGGCAGGCAGGTATATAGATATAGCTCCCCACAGGCAGTATATAGATATAGATCCCCTCAGGCCAGTATATAGATATAGGTCCCCACAGGTAGGAAGCTATATAGATATAGATCTCCTAAGTCGGTATATAGATATAGGCCTCTAAAGAAAACACAAGGGGCCATGGTGGATGGCAGATATGTCTCACCAAGATGTCTGGTCTCGGTGTGGTAAAAAGCCATATAGCTTTGGTGTCAGCGGCATTCGGTCATTGGCACACGTTCACACAGACGTTTAGTATAACTGCTATGCAGATAATCGGGTAGGCTTTTTACTGGAGTAGCCAAAAGAGCGGGGTGGGTTGGCTACTCCCATGTCCAGGTCCAGCTGGGGTTTTGGTTCAGGACTATGTAAGCCTGGCAGGTCAGGTGAGCAGGTGGTGTGTCTGTTCAGAAGGATTCGGACAGTGTGAGAGATGAACAGAGTGTCTGCAGCAGGCTGTCGGCGAAGCCCCTTGGGACTGGATCCTCCTAAAGCAAAAGAACCAGAGACTGAGTTTACACACGGACAGTGTGCTGCTTTGTTTTGCGATGAAGGCCAGCGACGTGGTTTTTCCTTGTGTGATTACCTTTCTGGCTCAATAAATGCCATTATAAAGGAATAGATGGAAGTCGCAGACTGTTTTTCCTGTACTAACATTGGGCTGATTCCCTATAAGTGGTGGAGGATGCGAAGGGCATAAACCTATGTCCTTTGTTAAGGCTGCAGCACAGAGTCAAGCTACAGCTACTGCTATGGAGGAGCTCATTAAGCACCTTGTGCAGGCAAATCTGCAGCAGGAACAGGCCACAGCTCAGCAGCAGACAACTCATATGGAAGCCCTGAAGGTCCAGCAATAGGCCACAGAGCAGCAGCAGGCAGCACACAGGGAAGCCATGCAGGCTCAGCAACAGACCACAGCGCAGCAGCAGAGAATCCATGGTGAAGCCATGCAGGCTCAGCAAGCAACAAATCAGCAACGAATGCAGCAGATGTCCGTTTTGACGGAGGCCGTTCGAGCGCGGGAAACGCCAGCTCCGTGAACCCGCAATGGCGGCCATCAGGCCAGGAGGACTATACGGGAGGCCCTCCAGAAGATGACCTGGGAGGACGACGTTGGGGCCTTTCTCACCGCGGGTGGACACGGCGCAGACCGGGAGGCGCTCCCACCGGCGCAGTGGGCGGTGGTTCTGGCCCCCTATCTAACTGGGGATCCCCAGAAGGCATATTATGACCTTGCCTTGCAGAATGCTAAATAATACTCCAAGTTAAAAGCTGAGATCCTGGCTCACCTTGGTGTTACATTAGCGGTGCGGGCCCAGACGGGACATCACTGGGCGTACAGTGTGGGGAAACCTCCGAGATCTCAGCTGTTTGACCTGTTATATCTGGTCCAGAAATGGTTGCAGCCGGAGGTGTGCTCCCCCCGCGCAAATGGTGGAGCGGGTGGTCATGCACTGATTCATGCACTCTCTCCCACACCCCGTACAGTGCTGGGTTGCGCAGGAGGACCCCCCAGACAGCAGACAACCTGGTGGGACTGGTGGAAAGATTCCACGCCCTGGAGAAATCCCTGGGGGGGCTAGAGAACCTGAAATACCCATACTGGGAGGCCCGGAGAGAGGTGGACCCTCGGAAGATGAGACCCAAAACCCTCCGAGAGGGAGGGGCCAAGCCCAGGGGCAGGCCCGACCCGCCACGAGGAGGGTGTCCAGGGATACCATTTGCTGGCGATGTCAGGGCCCAGGTCACATGGCGACTCTGTGTTTCCCTTCACAACAGAGCCCATGGAATGCTCTGCGGGCTATGGACCAAGTTCTACATCCCCATAGGAAATATGCTGCCGCCTACTTAGATGACATCATCCTTTTTAGTCATGACTGGGAGAGTCATCTAAGGAAAGTCCAGGCTGTTCTGGATGCCCTGAGAAGGGCTGGGTTTAAGATTAACCCAAGTAAATGTGTCCCGGAAATGGAAGAGATGAAATACTTGGGCTACATTGTCGGAAGGGGGAAGATTAAACCCCAGATGAATAAGGTTGAGGATATTCAGAAATGGCCCCACCCCCTCTCCAAGAAACAGGTCAGGGCATTTCTTGGCATAGTGGGCTATTATAGGCGGTCTGCCCCTAGGTTCGGCGAGATAGCAGTCCCTTTGACAGAGTTGACAAAGGGGAAAACATCTGCCATGATTAAGTGGTCTCCCGAAGCAGAGCAGGCATTTCAGGAGCTTAAACAGGCCCTATGCAGACAACCAGTGTTAGTAGCCCCGGACTTCTCCAGGGAATTTGTGGTCCAGACGGACGCGTCGGATGTGGGGCTGGGTGCAGTCATGTCCCAGGTGATAAATGGGGAGGAGCACCCGGTAATGTACCTCAGTAGGAAACTCTCCCCAGCGGAAAGAAATTATGCCATTGTGGAAAAGGAGTGTTTGGCCATATAGTGGGCATAAGACTCCCTTAGGTATTACCTGCTAGGAAGGAGGTTCAGGCTGGTATCTGACCCCACTAAGATGGATGTGGGAGAAGAAAGGGAACAATGCTCCGGAGACCCGCTGGCTTCTAGCGTTACAGGATGTCTTGTTTTCCATAGAGCATAGGCCGGGCAAGTTACAGGGAAACGCCTTGTGGAGGGTATATAGTTTGGTGGGTGAAGTTGCCCAAAAACCCTGGTTTGAGGCAGTGGAAGGGGGGGTATGTAGGAAACCACAAGTGGCCGTGGTGGATGGCAGATATGTCTCACCGAGATGCCTGGTCTCGGTGTGGTAAAAAGCCATATAGTACTGGTGTCAGGGGCATTCGGCCACTGGCACACGTTCACACAGACGTTTAGTATAACTGCTATGCAGTTAATCGGGTAGGCATTTTACTGGAGTAGCCAAAAGAGTGGGGTGGGTGGCTACTCCTTGTCCAGTCCACCGGGGTTTTTGGGTTCAGGACTAGGGTAAGCCGGGAGGTCACACGGACAGTGTGCTTTTTTGTTTTGCCTAAAGGCCCGCGACATTTTTTTTTTCCTTGTGGATTCCCTTCGGCTCAAAAACCCATTATAAAGGAATACACAGAATTTTGCAGATAGTTTGAGCTTATTATTGACAAAGTTGAAATCGGCAGGGTTTTTTTATGTTGATCGGATTTTTTCCATCACGCGAAAATTTAGGGAAAACCCGGCACCACTATTAATATCGCGCCATTTTCCCCGCTTCCGTCTTTTGGGGCCCGAAATCGCTTAGAGAATAGAGCAGGGGGAGCTGGTTGCGACGTCATGACTGGGATGGGGTTGGGTTGTGATTGGCGGGAAAAATCACTGACCCTTTTTACATAGAACAGCCCTTCCTTTTCGCCTCATGTGTGTCGTGTCCAGTGTCTCAAATGGAGGACGTGTACTGGGTCCTCTCATCAGTCAGCAAAACGTTTCTATTTGTATCACACAGACAACTATGCTTTTAGCTGGAACAATAAAACTAGGTAATTAGGAAGCACTAGCGCTGTAGACCGCGGGGAGAAAGGGGGACGGGGGGAGGGGGGGTGCGAGCGACACAGGCAGCAGGCAGGCAGGCGTCTAAAAGGGAGTGGATATTGTCCCCCCAACTTCTTTGACCCTTATTAAAAAACAACTTTTTTTGGCCCATTTTCGCTGAAATATTGCCTGATTTTGTGCAGCCTGTACTTAAAAAGGATAAGATTTTCTAGTCCCGCATTTTTTTAGGTGCAAAACCACGTTTTTTTTTCCGTAAAAATTTTAAATTGGTTTTTTTTCACTTTGGCACGGGGTCAGTTTTGTTAAAAGCCCCATTTTTGACTTACAATAGGATACGAACTCTTTTAGTTCCCCGCAGGTGTATTTATAGGTGTAAAAACCACCTATTTTTAAACATACAAAATTTTAAATTTCCGTGCTTTTCACTTTGGCGCACCCCAGCTTTGTTCAAAGACCCATTTTGTACTCCCCAAAGGGACGAACTTTTCAGCACCGCAGGGATTTATGGTGCAAATCCCACTTTTTATTACCGTACACTAATTTAATTAGGTTTGTTCACTTTGGGGCAGCCTTTTTTGTTAAAAGACCCCTCTTGTACGGATTTCCATAAGAAATTGCTATAATTGCAGGTGTATTTCATAGGGCAAAAAACCACCTATTATTAAAGTACACAATTTAATTCCGTGTTTTTCACTAGGTGCCCCCCAGCTTTGTTAAAGACCCCTTTGACCAAAAAGGATACAAAACTTTTTAGTCACCGCAGGGATTTATAGGTGAAAAAACCCACCTATTATTAACATACAAAATTTAAATTTCCATGTTTTTCCCTTTTGGGCGGGCAGCCCAGCTTTGTTCAAAGACCATTTTGTACTCACAATAGGGATACAGAACTTTTCTAGTCACCGCAGCTGATTTATAGGGCAAAACCCCTTTTTTTGTTATCCTAACAATTTTAAATTAGGTTTTTTTTCATTTGGGCAGCTCAGTTTTTTTTTCAAAGCCCCACTTTGTTTTTACAATAGGATAAGAACTTTTTCTAGTCACCGCGGGTGTATTTATGGTGCAAAAACCACCGTTTGTTACCGATAATTTTTTAAATAGCTGTAGAGTGGGGGGCCCCCTAGTTTTTTTAAAATACCACTTGTACGACAATTTGAAAAAAAATTTTTCTAGCAACTTTTTCTCGTTTTCATTGCAAAAAACCAAATTCTCATCCGTTAACTTTTGAATTTTTTATTGCGCTTTTTGAATCTCTTTTTTGGTGCACTTGTATGAAGTTTGTTGAAAACTATAAATTTCCCATCCTACGGGCATTTAAATGCCTGGGACGAAGGAAGAAACTTGATTTGTTTACGGTTCTTCCACCAGCCACATTTCACAGTTTTCGCTAGAAACATTTCATTTTCTAATCCAAAGGGGGGCTGTAGGAAATTAGAGGATTTAAGATACAGTGTTTTGCCGTTTTTTTAAAAAGAAACTTCAAAAACTTTTCCAAAACCTTTTTAAAAATTTTTTCTTTCTAAAACAGGGGAGCAAAATGCAGGTGGTAAGTGGCAAAGGGGGTGTAGGACATGGGGTAGATTTTTAAGAGAAGGTACCCCTTTCCCAGCCCCTGGCGACAACACGCACCCACGGATCGTGGGTTGCAGGACCGTCGGCCCGTCACGCTGGTCAGGGCCCTGGAACTCATAACAACAGGGTCCCCAAATCTTGTCTTCGTGGAATGAAACCTGCTCCAGAGCTGCCTCCCATCCTCCAGCCCGGCCACAAAGTCATCAGCAACAGAACTCAATAATCGGGGGGGCACCGACACACTTTTTCACCCATAACGCAAGTCAATATACCAATTTCCCCCCACTCAAAATAGAAAAAGCCCCAAATTGGTCATCCAAGGGGTAAGAAATATAAGGGGCCCCCCTCACCGGTCTTCTTCTTGGCGGAATCATCTCAGGGGGACTTTGCACCCCCCTCTCCCTTTTTGAGGCGGGCCCGTACGACATACCCCTAGTCAGTGCCGTTTCGCGCACTGACAGCCTTTCCAAGGCATGGCGGGCCCTTTGAGAAAGCGCTATTCAGTCCGAAACAAAGCGTGGGGCTGAGGGGATGGCTTTTTTCCCCGATATGTGAGTTTTGACAATAAAACTTTATAAAAAAGAAGACCGTTGATGGCGCTTATATTTCTTACCATTTTGGATGACAAAGTCATCAGCATCACACACCCGTCCAACAGAAGTAAAGGGCACCCCAAATTTCAATTTGTGTACCCCCCACTGTGGTAATCCTTTCTAAAGACCTTTTTGATAACAAAATGGGGTTTGGGGTTAGAAAGCTTTTCCAAAGGCCAAGACCCCAAAAAGGATGATTTTGCTGCTCTGACGCCATTTATGATGACATCAGGGGAGGAGAAGGAACCCCGGTCAAAAACCCGGGCGCGGCAACCCTTGCAGTGCCCTTGCTTTCCCCCCGCAGCTCCGGGATGCAGAAGTCAGGGACGCCCAAAGTCACCTGGTTAGTGATGACGACGACTTGCGGATCCAACGTGGTTTTTTCAGCAGAATTTTGTTTGCGAGCACTTCATCACGGACAGGAGGAAGACATGGGTGGGTTCATACGGGTCCCGCCTCAAAAAGGAGAGGGGGCCAGAAGCCGCTGAGATGATTCCGCCAGCCCAGCAGGGGTAACATCGCTCCCCTTATCCCCCCGTCGAAAAAGGTCCAGGACCCCCTCAACCGGGGCCCTTTTTCGACAAGCCTCGATTCACCCAGGATGTCTATGACCCTTTCATAAATAAACAAAGGGGAAAAAAAACTTAGGTGTTTTAACCACCACCAACATGTCTAGCACATGCAGTAAAAGCATTTTGAAATGGAGGAACATTTGGCCAAAAAAGGCCACACCGTGCCGAGTTTCCAACCCACTGTCCACACCCTTGTCTCCACCCCCTCCTCCTCTGCCCCCCCAACGTTCCCACTGCCCATGTCTCTCAGAGTCATGATCAGGATCACCCTCCGTTCAGCCTCACCATCGCCTGATACCACCAGCACCACGAGACCCATCCACCCATTCTCCTTCCCCCCATTGACGACCTGCACGCCGTACAGCGACCAGATGAGCCACCTTTTTCCCTTTCCCGGTTTGGGAGCAGAAGAAACACTTTTACCCAAACCACCCCAAAACCAAAAGCCTGAATGTCGGCATTGCCAACTTTTGGCCTTTGGAAAAAGTGCCCTTTCCGTTGGTGGACATAGAGGGGTTTCCCCCACCTGGCCCTTCCTGCCCCCCCAAACCGATGCTGAGCAGGCATTTCTTTTCAAAAAAGCCCCCCTGCCCTGGGCCCGCCCGGTCATCTAAAATTTTAAGTGCGTTTTCTCATCGTGTCCGGAAAAGTCCACGACCACCGATACTGGACTGTAAACACGGGCCAAACCCCTTATTCTTTACGCTCACTGGGTGGGTTTCTCTGGGTGAGGGGGCCCCAGGGTCGGCGCACGCTTTAAAACTGCAGGGATGGGGCAAGGGTTTTTTCCCCCAAGGTCCTCGGGGGATCACGTGCCCAGAGAAACCGGGCCCTTTTTAAATTAATCTGTCTTGGGGACCCCCACACACAGACAGGGGCGTGGGTGGCTCTCCCCAAAGAGACCGGCGCGGCGGGGGACAAAAACCTTGGACAACGGTGGTGGCGTTAATGGTCGAAATCTGCGGCCGCCCTTAAGATCGGTAGTGGAGCACATCCCCGCCTGGCACATGTCATGAACCTTGCGCCAGAAAATTTCTAAACGTACCCGGGTCTGGGCTGCCCGCAGAAGGTCGGTTTGAGTTCGCACTCCGCCGTTTGCAACCTGCTTTGTCCCGCCTGGCTGTTTGCAGCGTCGCTCGGCCCCCCTCAACCCCTCATTGTTGACATGGCAACATGCGGAATTCCACCCTCCACATGCTCCACGATTTTGGCAGCAGCGCAATGCCATTACGCATACGAAGTACACATGGCCTGACAAGCAGCGGTCCCGGCCTCAGGGGTTTTAGCCACCCAGAGTGGGGCAGGGGAAAGAGCCTGCACCATCCCGCCCGTTTTTAAGAAGCCACCAAAAGGCATGCGGACAATGCCCTTTTCGCATGACCATTGTGGGGATCTTAGTTATGGAACGATTGTTGGCATCGAAAAAACAGTCCCCCACGCGGAGGAGGGACGGACACAGATGCAGACACGGAGCCTTTTTTTCCATCGAATACACAAGGTCCAAAAAGTTTTACAATTTCATCGGTCTTCATTTGGCATGGTTCGGGGTCCCGGGGAGGCAAGGCGGGATATAGCTCCAGGGGCATCAACGAGGGAAACCAGGCTGTGTGAAGCGTGCCGGGGAAGCGGAGGAGGGGGAGCAGTATTTCTGGGGCACCCAAGTTTCCGACTCCCCGCCTTTGGGAAAAAGTTTGGGACGAAATTTTAGGCGGGGGGAAGATAGGGAAAATCAGTTTGCTGTGCCCCTCGACCCAGGGCTTGGGATACAAGGGTCCACTCCACAGAGTGCTTGGATGCTCCATTTCCCCAACAGATCCTTTGCATTAAGGCCCAATATGAAAACAGTTACTGGGGCCACCCTCCTGAATCCGGTACAAAAAAAAACAGCCCCCTTCCACCCACCCCAATAGAGAGAAAAAAAGGATAAAAGGAGACCTTGCTAATTGATAAACTGGGGACATCTGTTTCGTCTGCTCACGTTTTTAAATGTCACGGGGGAACAACGTCAGCGACGTGACGCAGTAGGTTGCCAAGTACAGTAGGGCAGCACAGCCAGGCAATGTGGCAGAAGCCAATGGGTGACCTCTGGGAAACTTTATTTACCACCAACCAACGCATTAAATGCAGGGCACACATACAACACACAGAGACCAGCTTTAAAATCTGGGGCACGACTATCGCTTCCAACACCCCATGGGTTTTGGATGTGTTCCGGACCCTTGACTTTTGGGTATTCAAAATGGATAATGGCCCAGCTGTCGCCACGCCAAATAGGTTTGTCCTGCCCCCGCGCTTTCCCATCAGAGTGGCCCCTTTAGCACAGCGGGGGAGTCATTTCAGACAAATGCATCTGGGTTTCCACAGATAATGGGATCATTTTACTTTCACAAGATGAATCAGGCATGGATCTCTGATGAGTTTTTGGGCCCCATTTTCCGAGGTCACCGATTTGTTGCCGGTTCACTTCCTTCCTCTTCAAACAGAAAAGGTTCTTGAAAACTTTTTTTTAAAAAACATTTCTCCTGCAATTTTATTCACAGTTTTCCCCAAAAAAATTTTTTGGTTTTTTCAGTGTGGAACTGTAAAAGACACCCAAATTTTTATGACAAAAACCCTTTCCATTTTCTCACTTTTTTTAAATTTTTCGCATTTTCAAAGGTTTTTAGGTATTTTCGTGAGATACAGTTAATTATGGCCCCTTTTGGAAAAGAATTGGGTTTAAGTGGCCCTTTTTCCCCACAATTTTTAAAAAGTGGCTGAGAAGTCTTTTTATATTTTTTTGGGGTCTGTTGCTGGAGATACAGCTATAATCATGGTCCTTTGAAGAGAAATGTTGGCTTCTAAGTGGGATTTCTCCCCACAAAATTTTTATCATGGATGGGAAAATCTTTTTTATAATTTTTTTTGGGCATTGCTTTGAAATGCAGCAATACTACAGGGGCCTAGTCTAAAAAATGTGGTTTTAAAAAAAGACATTTTTTCTTCCAAAATTTTCACAAGTGGAAGGGGAGGGCCCCCCTCCCATAGGGCAAACCGGGCATTTGCCCGGCGGGGCCGCTGGGGTCCGGGGCCCCAGGGTCGGCTGGATCGGCCGCCCAGGGGGAGGTCTTCCCCCCCCCGGGCCCCCCATCCCGGAGGCCGTCTTTGGCGCCTACAGGGGTCCCAATGGTCGCAAAGCGACCGGCCCTGGACGGGGGGCCCAAAGGACCCCCCCCGCCCCGGCTGCACCCGGGCCTCAAGAGTGGGAACCCCTTTAATACAATTAAAAAAAAGAGAAACAAGACGTGGTGGGGGCCCTCCTATTTTTAAAAAGTATTTTCTAAAATTAAACTACTAAAAAATGGCAGTACAAAATAGCTGATACAAATATTCCTCTGAAATTTTAAAAGGGAGGTACAGGAAGACTTGAACAGGTTAGGTTATTTAGAGGGCGGTTATGGAAAAATTGCCACCCCCAAACAGAGACAATTTCCTCCAAACGTTTAGTAAAACGAAAAAAAGAATGCCAAAAAAAATGGGACCTGGGTGACACGGAGCATCAATCCGCATTCCAAGTGAAGCTCAATTGGTCCCCACTCATCAAGGGCAAGCGTCTTCCCCCCCCGGGCCCGGTCCCCGGGCCCCTCTGTGGGCCCTACAGGGGTCGCAAAAGGTCGCATCACGACCGGACCCCGTCGGGGGCCACAGGCCCCCCCCCGCCACAAAAGGGCTGCAACGGCCGGGTCACCGACCCACCATGCACCTCACGGTGCCGCCTGCCCGCGTGGTGCAAGCACTGCCGGGCTAAAACATCTGGGATCTAGGAATCCCTCTGTTCAGCTCCCCCAGGGGGGGGGGGGGGGCCGCGGGGCAGGGGGCGCGATGTAATGACTTTCATCGCGCCCCCGGTGCTCCGCAGCCCCCACTCTGCAGTGAGCGGACCCCCCTCGGGAGAAAGGTAAAAGAAAAGGGGGACGGGGTGGTGAGTTTTAAATTTTTTTATTTTTTTAAAATACTTTTTTGTCCCCTGGGCCTATCCCCAATGCCTGGCCCCTAAAACCCTTTCCCTGGTCCCTATCCCCTGCCCGCCCTGGAAACCCTATACATTTCCCCTTTCTCCCTAATACTGCCCTGGCAACCCTTTTACCCTCCCCTGGCTACCTATATCCTCCCCCCGGTTTATTCATCCCCTGTGGTTCCTAAAACCCGCCCGGTTTCCCTATACCCGGGCCCGGCAAATCTATCCCCTGCCTGGTATATGTACCCTGCCCTGGCTCCCTTTTCCCCTGCCCTGGCTATTTTATCCCCTCCCTGGTTTACCTAAAACCCTGCCCTGGTTTATCTATACCGGCCGGGCTATAGGGATCCCCTCCCCTTCCCTACCTTTACCCTCCCCGGGAACCAAAAACCCTGCCCTGGCTACCCTAAAACCCTGCCTGGCTACCGATACCTCCCCGGGCTACTAAAACCCCCCCCTGGTTTAATCTATACCCTCCCCGGGCTAAAATGATCCCCTGCCCTGGCTCCCTATACCCTCCCCGGGCTATTTAACCATGCCTGGCAAACCTATACCCTGCCCTGGCTATCTATCCCCTTTCCCTGGCTAAAAGATCCCCTGCCCTTGCTACCTATACCCTCCCCGGGCTCCTTTTCCCTGCCCTGGTATCTTTACCCCTGCCTGGCAAACCGATACCTCCCCCGGGGCTATCAAAACCTGCTGCCCTATATAAATCCCTGCCCTGGCTACCTAAAAAAACCCGCCCTGGTTTAACCAATACCCCCCCCGGCTATCTATACCCTCCCTTTGGCTCCCTTTTTCTCGGCCCCTTTGGTATCAAATACCCTCCCTGTCAATATGAGGCCCGGGCCCGGGCCCTACCTTTTCCCCTCCCCTGGCTAGCTATACCTCCCGGCTAACTTTTCCCGGGCCCTGGTATCTATACCCTCCCCTGGCTCCCGTTTACTCTGCCCTGGCTAAAAATATACCCTGCCTTTTCTATATGATCCCCGGGCCCGGGCAAACCTAAAACCCTTCCTGGCTACCCTATCCCCCGGGCCCTGGTTTTAACTATCCCCGCCTTGGCTATCTATACCCTGCCCGGGCTATCTTACCTTGTATGGTACCTATAACCCCCCCTGGTTTCCCTATACACTCCCCGGCTACCAAATAATCCCCTGGCTACCAAAACCCCTGCCCTGGTTTACCTATATCCTGCCCGGGGATATCATCCCCTTCCTGGCTCCCAAAACCCTCCCCGGGCCCTACCTTTTTCCCTCCCCTGGCTATCTTTTACCCTGCCGGGCTATATGATCCCCTTTCCCCGGGGTTTCCCTTTTAAACCCCTCCCCTGGCTATCTTTTTACCCTCCCCCTTTGGAAAACTATCTAAAACCCCTTTCCTGGCTCCTTTTCCCTGCCCGGGCTACCCTTTACCCCCCCTGGTTTATATGATACCCTCCCTGGCTCCCCTAACCCTCCCCCGGGCTATATACCCTCCCCTTTGGCTTATCTAAAACCCCTCCCTTTGGCTCCCGTTTACTCTGCCCGGCTATCAAAAACCCTGCCTGTCTATATGTTCCCCCTCCCCTGGTCCCTAAAAGCCTCCCCGGGGTTAGCTAAAACCCTCCCCTGGAAAAAAACTTTTAACCCTGCCTTGGCAAACTAAAAACCCTGCCCTGGTTTATCTAAAAACCATGTATGGCTCCTATCCCCGGGCCCTGGCTCCCTTAAATCCTGTCCTGGCTCCCCTATACCCTCCCCTGGCTATATGAGGGCCCTGCCCTGGCTACCTATACCCTGCCCTGGCTCCCTATCCCCTCCCCTGGCTATCAAAACCCCTTTGCCCGGCAAGCTATACCCTGCCTGGCTAACTATACCCTGCCTTGGCTATCTATACCCTGCCCTGGCTATCTATACCATGTATGGCTACCTAAACCCTGCCCTGGCTACCTATACACTGCCCTGGCTACCTATAAAATGCCATGGCTCCCTATACCCTGCCCTGTCAAACCTAAAATTCCTCCCCTTGGATTTCTACCCCCGGCCGGGCACCACAATACCCTCCCCTGGTCCCTTTATACCCGGGCCCTGGCTGTCAAATACCCTGCCTGGCTATATATCCCCTCCCCTGGCTCCCTTTAACCCGCCCTGGCTATTTTATACCCTGCCGGGGTTTATCTATCCCCTCCCTGGTCCCCTAAAAACCCCCCCCTGGCATCAAATCCCCTTTGCCGGCAAAATTTTAACCCTTTCCCCCGGGCTCCCTTTTTTTCCCCTTGCCCGGGCTACCTATCCCCTCCCCCGGGAAATCTATACCCTCCCTTGGCTCCCGATACTCTGCCCTGGCTTTCTTACCCTCCCGTTATATATCCCCTGCCCGGGGCTACCTATCCCCCCCTGCCCGGGTACTATCCCTCCCTTGGCCCCCCTTTAACAAAAAACCCGGCCTTGGCTATCTTTTCCCCTTGCCGGGCTATCTATACCTTGTAGGGGGCAACCATACCCCTTCCCCTGGCTACCTATATCCTGTCCTGGCAAACCTATACCCCCCTTGGCTATATAAATCCCTGTCCGGCTACCTATCCCCTCCCTGGCAAACCCTATACAACCTGCCCGGGGCAATCAAATACCCTCCCTGGCTATCTATACCCGGGCCTGGCTACCTTTTAACCCCCCCCCGGGCTTTTCTTCCCCTCCGGGGTACCTAAAACCCTTTGCCCTGGCTATCTATACCCCCCTGGTTTCCCTATCCCCTTAAAACCCCTGAAAATTTATAACCCCTTTTAAAAACATAACTTTTCTAGACTACCCAAAAATTTAATACTACCTAAACCCCAAATATTCCACACCCCAATCCCTAGATGATACAGCATACGGGCCCATACCCGTCAGTGGAGTAATCGCCCCCGTTTAAAGGGGGCGGCCCCCTTACCCTGGGTCCCCAGCATACAAAAGGGAGCTGGCGAGGATCATAAATTATTATCCCCGGGCACATTTTTAAACTAAGTATAAAATTTTCCCTATCTGATCTAGATAGGGGGTAAAAATGTGTTAAAAGATGGGTTTTATATGCGTTGTATATAGCGTACTCTTTTTCCCACAGCAAAGGAGGAGTTTTGAACCCCCTGATGAACCCTAAATTGCACGGGGGAATCGGGGTCAGGACTGCGAGGATCATCATTATTATACCTGGCACTCAAAGTAAGTATCGTCTCCCTATTGATCTTGATGGTCGAATATGTGTTATAGATGGGTTTGTATATGCTTTGTATATTGCGTACCCCTTATTAAAACCGAGAAGTTTTTTTAATCCCCTGATAACCCCAAAAATTTGCAGGGGAAAAAAGCGTCAAGGCTGCGGGGAAATCATCATTATTTTTACCTGGCACCCATCTAAGCTAAGTATCGCCCTTCCCTATTGATCAAGAAAAGGGTCTTTAAAAGTGTTATGTTTGGGTTTTTTATATGCGTTGTTTTATAGCGAACTCTTATTCCACAGGGGAGGGAGTTTTGAACCCCCCTGATAAACCCCAAAAATTGCCCCGGGGGAAACCTCGGGATACCCTGGGGAGGGAAAGGGGTTTTTTCACCATACACGCATATAGTGATATTATCTGTCACTAAAGCGGAGCCGCCCATTATCCAGGGGCGATTACTCCACGGACGATATTGCACAGTATGCAGTATCATCTAGGTAGTAGTGGTAATATATAGGGGTTTAGGTAGTAAATTTTAGATATCTAGTAAGCGCGAGAGAGATGTGTTTAAACGAGGATTTATAATTTCAGTGATTTCTTGGTCTAAATCCTCTGTTGATATAATATTTGCAGTATTTCTACCTATACCCTGCCCTGGCTATCTATACCCTGCCTGCCAATCTGTACCCTAGCAGGTGAAGAGAAGGGGACAGCGTGTGAGTATTATATTTTTATTTTTTTAAAACTACTTTCTGTCCCTCTCTGCCTATACCCTGCCTGGATACCTATACCCTGCCCTGGCTACCTATACACTGCCCTGGCTACCTATATACTGCCCTGGCTACCTATACCCTGCCCTGGCTACCTATATCCTGCCCTGGATATTGTGAGCGTAATATCTATAGTTTTATATTGATATGATTTGTATATACTCTTTGTGTGCTTTTCATCAAAAGTTTTGAAACAACTCAGGTCTTTGGATGATTTAATAGAATGGCCCCTAACCACCCCCCTCCCTCCAATGATTTGGGGAAACATATGGCCTGGAGGTATAGACATTTAAAGGAATAAAGTTTCTTTCTTTGTTTCAGTGAGTAAGGAGGGTGCCATATGGACACTAAACTTTAAAAAACCAGCGTATAAGAAGACTAGCTATGCTTTGAATGATTGGCAAAATGTATTCTTGCAGATGAAGGGGTTTATAAAAACATGAATTGCAGTAATGGGGGGCAGACATTTCCTTAGCATCGATGCAATTGATGATGTATATGCAGTGTGTCTTACAAGTGCTTTCATTGAATAAACCTGGAGTAATTTTATATCCAATGGATTCTTAATTTGAAAACCCGATCAACAACTAAAAATCTTATTAAGCTACAACAAAAAATGGCGCCCAACGTGGTCTCAGAAAATTGATTTGGCATCCGGACTAATACGAATGAACAATACTTGAAAAGCAGAAATAAAAAGATGCGCATCAAATCAAAAAAAAGGTAAGCTTTATTATTTTCTTACTCTATATAATTCTGTCTTCTTCAAGATTGGCTTCTCCGCCGGCCTGTTTTCCCCATATCCACTATAACATTTGACCTAAGAACCTGATAAAAATATCAAATGAAATGATGTGATCTGTTCAAAATATGTATATAAATGTGTGCTAGTTTGGTTAAAGAACAGTTAATGAATGTGATTGGATGGTGGAACAATTTGAATATAACATATAACAAAATAGGTAGGGTGTCTGAAAGGGAGTGTATGCATTGATTGATGACACGTATGAGGCTCTCTGCTAGATGAGGCAAGCCCAAGTGAAAGAAATCTAACAAGTTTAAAAGTGAAATTGTATGAAATAGAATTTGTGCTTTGTGAGCTTTTACTTTTTGTGAAATTCAAAAGGTCTATAGAACAAAAGGAAATTCCTGAGGGAGGGGGAGTGAATCCCTCCATGAATGAATTTCCAGTGAGCGTGGTGTCCTGCTCGATATGATAGCACATATGTGGTTATTGCAGAAAATAGTGAAAGTATTAGAGAAATTATTTCAGTCCGTTGGTTAGAGACTGAATGAATGGTTTAGATTTTTAATCTACCATCGAAGGTACGATACAACTAGTTTGTTTAATATTTAGAGACGGGAATGATGGTTTTAGATTTTTTAAACATCGATCTCAGGGTACGAACTAACTAATTGTGTGTATTAGTTAAGGACCTGAATGAGTATGTTTAGAATTTTAATCTAACCACATCAGAGAAATTTAGGCCTAAACAATCAGTGTGACGACCACTGTAGAATTTGGAACCGAGTAATGTGTAGACTCGTTGGCAGTTAAAAATTTATAATCTCTAAACTGGAAAGAGCAGAAGTTAGAAACAGTTGGAAATTTGAATGGTGAAAGTTGGACGTTTGAAAGTAGAAAAATGATGGAAAGTCTTCAATAAAGTGTGAGGTTTTTAGTTGTCACCAGTAATTAAAATGGGTTTAATGAAGGAAATGGATGCATGTGAGATAGAATGCAGTGAAAAAGTTATTTCCCCTCCATTTCTGTGACTTCTGGATCTATAGTGGCCACAAGCAGCAGCAAGCTCTGATTTCAGAAAGGGAGGGGGGAAAGGGTCCCCCCCAGCTCCAGATTTTTTTTCGTTGATTAACTGCACTTATCTTGTGTTGAACCAATTAATGAATTTTTAGTTTGTTTTGTGTGGTAATTGATAGTTTTGTGTATTTACGAGGAATAAGTTCTGCAGATGATAGTTTGATATAAAACAAGATATATTCTAATATCATGTATGCTTTTTGTTGAAAATATAGAAAATAAGTTATATCTGGTGTATAAGTTGCAAAGAATATCCTCTTAAATTAAGTTGAAGTAAAAATAAGTCCCCACGTGGCCAATAAAAGAGGGCTCATTTAATATAAGCAAATAATTTGGGGATTGTGCACAAAAGTTGTCAAAATTTTGAAATTTTCTATGTTTTATACTACTTTTATATACCAGAATGTTACTTACGTTTTTTTCCCAAATGTTTTCTTTTAGGTGAAGCAGGGATCAAATTAAATATACAACCTTGTGTAGAGCGAGCGCATGTAGAATGAAGATGATGAATTTTTTATACTAATTTTTTATATTGATTTGAAGTAAAAGACTCTAAATTCTAGGGGAAATTTTGATCATTACCATCCATTTTTTTGCTTTTTTTGAGGGCATTTGATATTTTGTTTTTTGTTGTTTTATTTTTCTTCTTTCCATTTTGTTTAGTCCTGAATTTTTTGGTTTGTAATGTGTGGAATTGTAGAAGGATCCTTTTGTTTCTTTTGTTTGTTTTATGTTAACTTGTGGATACTTCTTGTTTTGGCGTCCTGGCTAACACTTTGTTTGTCTGTCGCTTGTTATATGTAAAGCCATGTAGAATATGATTTGTACAGCTGAGAGCATTATACAACTGATGGTAAGATAGAGAGGTACAGGCTGCCAGAACTCAGGGGCGGCCAGGGGAAGAGCCCAATAGTTGTGAACTTCCAGAAACAGGCACAGTTTTTTGTGGTGGTCCAGCTTTTTGGACTAGCAGGTTACGTAGAAGAAAGGTTCAGTTTAGCCTTCTCTTTCCTTAAGGATTTTGTTGTAAAATGTATTTCATAATACCTTAACATTTAACCTGAGATGTGGTCCAGTGACAGCGGAAAATGTTTAGAGGCTGCGACTATCTTCTGTTTTGTTTTCGTTTCTTTAGCTGATCGAGGGCCTGAATTCTCAATTGACAAGTTTACTGTGTTTGTAGACAAGGTTACCATTTTAGGACACCGCTTTGTAGCCTGGTTGCCAAGGCACCTAACCATAGACCGAATACAGAACATACAGGACCTGACTTCTGGGAGCAACTCAGAAAATTCCCTGGGTTTTATATAATATTGTAATATAATTTTAATATTAATCAGCTTGTTTGCTTTTACAGCTTCTGTATGAGTTGTTTGGCTACACGCATTTTGAGCTGATAGAAAGGCACATAACATATTCCAAACTCTGAAGTTGTTAATTTTTCCTCTACAACCTGCCTGGCACACCTGACTAAGACTAGAATAGCTGTTGCTCGCGTACTGGCACTGAGATGGCGGTTATGGCCACGCAGTCCCTTACACAGTCCACATGGTACACAGCAGAGACATAGCTAAAAACTCAGCTAAAAAAATACAGAGGCGAAGGAACCTCCTTATGTGTACGGGTAGTCACTATAGGACAATACTTATACATAAAGTCTCACGAGGGTGTTGTACTGATTACCCGTAACAATACTACCCTGTATGAAGTACATGATATTCTCATGGTGCAACTATGACATCTCAATGCCTGTTAGCTACGCCTGCAGAGTTTGTTACTGATTCCCCAAGTGTTCACAGAACTTAGTGTAAGAACCTTGAACTCTACCACTACTCTGTTACCCTAAACTTAGACCCAGAAAGGGGGAAAATTATGATTTTAAAGACGAGGAAGAATATGCATGTATGGTCCTAATGGCAACAAGAAACAATAGGATTTACCCAGTGAAGGTCTTCCCCAATCACGAATTCTAACCTTTGAGTATTTAACCCAGGTACTGGGAAACAGCAGGTATCACATTGGATATAACGTGGTCACGGCAACATGAGGTAATAAAAGTGGAAACACTTCCACTCATCTTTCCAGGAGGAGTTTGAGGGCACTACCAGAGGCATGAACAGCGGCTGAGGGTAAGACTACAAACATATACACAGACTCAAGTCAACATTGGAATAGGCCCATGATTAATGGTCCCTTATGTAGAACCTGGGCCATTCTTAAACATCAAATAGAAACCCATCAGAATGCCGAAGAGTGTCAGAGACCTAATGAAAGCCCTGTTGTTGCCGTACAGACTTGGAACAATTAAGGTCATACAGCATTCCAAAATCTGACAGCCCCGAAGAAAGGGGAAATAAGGCAACAAAGTGGCAAAACTGGCTGCAACAAACCCTAGGGTTAAGGATCTTGTGACTGTACAGGCTGTGTCACCATAGAACCCTGTTACTCTGATGTCCTAGGACCCATTCAATCTCCACTGCAAAGGTCAAAAGGGGGGCAGTGGGAGAACACAGGGAGCTGATGGGTGGCCTGTGGAGTGTAGACAATGAAGCTCTGCCTCCCCTGGGTCCTTTTCCCCAATGATGGCCTAAGCAGCCATGGACTGACCCACCTAAGTCCAAGACCGCTATATGAAATGTTTGCTAGTAAACAAGTAGTTTGGGTTGGCATCTTCGGCATATCAGTATGGCCGAGCAGCCATATACTATCAAGCTGAATGACATGCACAAAACACAAATAGGAAAAGTTATTTAGGAAAGGTCCCCCAGAACACATGCCTCAACTGCTGTGTCCATTCCAAGGAGTGCAAATTTGTCCATGTTGGCGTAGACCTCTTTCCTGGTTGGCCTGAAGCCTTCCCAATACAGAAAAGCAGCCAGAAAAGTGCCCAAAAAAGTCAATAAAGGAGTTTTCTCATTACGAGCTTTCAGCCTGTCAGTGTTCCCAGGTAAGTTGAAACTAGGGGCGTGCTTTCTTGTCTGTCCTGTTCTGCTCCCTCTCCCACTCCCCCCTCCCATAGCACACAGGCAAGGCAGCTACGAAACTTCTATACAGGGGGGGGGAGGGGGTTTGCTCTCGGGTTCACCCTTTGTGTGTCTCCCTAGGCTTTCAGGAGAGGGCTGTTTAAAGAGTGTAAAGTGGGTGCTAATAGAGCAAGAGGATCAAGTGTTCCTATACCCCCTGTTAGCTTACAAGTCTCCACATCTCCAGCAACAAAAAGGGGCAGGTTAATATCGGGGATGGTCCCTAATCAGGAAAACATAAAATTCCACCCCCCTGATCTGTATAGATTAGTATAGTCACAGTTCCAAAGAAATCATGATTATAGTAACAAACAGGGTCACTCTGTCAATCTATCTGTTGTGGGAAGCAGGAGGAAGCAGGCACACACGGGGTTAAATCAGGACACAAACGCCAGGCCCCTCCCCCCCCCTCCTTCCACTACAGAAGTTTCTTTGGGGGAGGGGTTCTTGCTCTGACCTTCTTAAAAGGTGATGAGTCTTCAGACCTGACAGCCAGTAAGTAAGGATCAAATGGGTGCTAAAGAATTGAGAAGCTATGTAGTAATAAAAAGGGCTAGCTCAAAATCGTAGGACTTTGTAATGAACTATATTGAAAGCTGCTTTTTTTTTAAAAGTTTTTAAATTAAACCCAATCTTTGTAGCGGACAACCCCTTTAAAGGTGTTGATTTGGGCTCCCAGAAGCAATGAGAGTCAAAGGAAACCATTTTCACAGGAAAAGTCATGAAAAAAAAGGGGGTCCCCTTAGGTATAGAAAGGCCTTTCACGTTTTTACCATTTTCAGAGGAAAGAAAAAAAAGAACATTAAATAAAGAAATACAGAACCATGGTCAGAGTGTTTGCCGTTAAACTTTGTTTTCAGTCTGTTTTACACCTTTAAAGGAAAAAATTAAAATGTCCCCCAGAGGCTTATTGGTACTCACCAAGACAGGGGCCATTTTCCCACAGGTTTTACTCATACAGCAAAACATTGACAGGATAGTAGGACCCCGCAGAAACACCCTTGAAGCAGTAATAACAAGTTTTTTATTTTATGCGGGAAAAAAGAAATGCCTGAGTACCCCAAAACCCTTGAATGGGTGATTGGGTGGGCCTTAAAAAACTGTGAGAAGGGGCCTTGAGCCTTTCATTACAGGTCCCTTTCAAATTCTGCTGAAAAGAACTTTGTTAACTTGAGGGAAAAAGAACAACTGGGTCCACACCAGCCACTAGAGAGAATCATCCTTCCCCTGATTAGAAAAAGAAAAATGCTGAAAAAGTTCCTGCAAACTCATAAAACTATCATTGATTACTGTTGAATATGTGCAAACCCAGCAATGCTGGACTATGCCTTTCTAGTAATTCGTCAACCGGGGAACTGTTACTTGTTTGCTACCCCTAGAAAAACAGTCCCAATTTCAAATCTGGGCTAGTGTGGAACATCATAAGTACTCTTACCCCTAAAAGGATGGCACATTTAATTTTTTTTTTGTTAACCTCACAACACTACAAAAAGGTCCCGAGAGTGAATTGTTAATTTAAAGGGAGTTGGGGAAAATAAGAGTACCCCTACTTTAAAAGTCAAGAAAATGATGAGCTCCTGAGTTGAAATTCCCCAAATGAAAGGTCCCATTTGTGATAAGTAGGGGTTTAAAATTTGTGGGTACTTTTTTTAGTAATAGAACTTAGATTAAAAGGGAAAAAGTAAATATTTCCTTTTTTAAAAGAGTGATGGTGTTCTGCATTTGGAAAAAGGGCTTTTTAATCAGGTCCTCAAAAAAATTGTGAAATTCGAGAGGTTTTTTGGAAACAGTTAGGGTCTGGGGGTAGTAAAAGGAATGTGTGTGTATATTAGAATTTCTCCCTTTTTAAAAATAGTAAATTTTTTAATAGGTTCACTCTAGAGATCTGCTAGAAACATGTGATATATGCTGTATAAGGGAAATTTTTCTTGGTGTAGAAGAAATCCCCAATAGCTACTGTCACCCTTAAACCCTTCTTAGTCCCCCTAAGGATTAGAAAAAAAAATTTCCCCGGCATGCGCTTATAAAAGGGCGTTTTAAAAAAAATGTTTTTTTGCAAACTGAGTGATGTATGGTGAGAAAGCAAAAAGTGAAGAAGGGCTCATTGGGGTGAATGTTTCATTTATAAATCTGCAAAATTGGTTTGGGCTTAATGGATGTTGATAGGGATATTACAATGGTTAAACAAGGTGTACTGCTCATTTTAATAAGTGTGTTAAATTTAAAAGTTATTGTATGTTAGGAAACTAAAACAAGAAATGATATCTTGTTGGACTTGTGAGAATTTATCTTCTCTTCAGGGCTTTAAACAGCCCCAATTTATTGATACTTAATATGTGTAGATGATCTTTTTTTTGAGGGTCCCCAAAAGGGGTGGGAGGGAAAAAGAAGCATGCAACTAGAAAGTCTGGCAGTGCAGGTTAGCTGCATGAGAATGTACTCAGAAAAAAACCTAAAGACAGATCTGATCAGACATATCGGCTCAAAGGGAGAGAATTGTGAAGGTAATATCTATAGTTTTATATTGATATGATTTGTATATACTCTTTGTGTGCTTTTCATCAAAGTTTGAAACACTCAGGTCTTTGGAATTTTAAAATAGACATGCCCCTACCCCTCCTCCAATGATTGGAAAAACATGGCCTGGAGGTATAGACATTTAAAGGAATAAAGTTTCTTTGTTTCAGTGAGTAAGGAGGTGGCCATATGGAAACTAAACTTTAAACCAGCGTATAAGAAGACTAGCTATGTTTTGAATTGATTGGCTAAATGTATTCTTGCAGGAGAAGGGGGTCTATAAAAACATGAATTGCAGTAGGAGGGGGCAGACATTTCCTTAGCATATGCAATGATGATGTTATATGCTGTGTGTCTCACAATGCTTGCATTGAATAAACCTGGATAATTTTACATCCAACGGATTCTTAATTTGAAAACCCGATCAACATCTAAAAAGCTACAACAATATCTATACCCTGCCTGGCTACCTATACCCGGACCTGGCTACCTATACCCTGCCTGGCTATATGATACCCTGCCCTGGCTACCTATACCCTGCCCTGGCTACCTATACCCTGCCCTGGCTATCTATACCCTGCCTGGCTACCGATACTCTGCCCTGGCTATCTATACCCTGCCTGTCTATATGATGCCCTGCCCTGGCTACCTATACCCTGCCCTGGCTAGCTATACCCTGCCTGGCTAACTATACCCTGCCTTGGCTATCTATACCCTGCCCTGGCTATCTATACCATGTATGGCTACCTATACCCTGCCCTGGCTACCTATATCCTGTCCTGGCTACCTATACCCTGCCTGGCTATATGATGCCCTGCCCTGGCTACCTATACCCTGCCCTGGCTACCTATACCCTGCCCTGGCTATCTATACCCTGCCTGACTATCTATACCCTGCCTGGCTACCTATATCCTGCCTTGGATATCTATACCCTGCCTGGCTACCTATACCCTGCCCTGGCTATCTATACCCTGCCTGGCTATATGATACCCTGCCCTGGCTACCTTTTCCCTGCCCTGGCTATCTATACCCTGCCCTGGCTACCTATACCCTGCCTGGCTATATGATGCCCTGCCCTGGCTACCTATACCATGCCCTGCCTACCTATACCCTGCCGGGCTACAAGATGCCCTGCCCTGGCTACCTATACCCTGCCCTGGCTATAAGATGCCCTGCCCTGGCTACCTATACCCGGCCCTGGCTATATGATGCCCTGCCTGGCTACCTATACCCTGGACTGGCTACCTACACCCTGCCTGGCTATATGATGCCCTGCCCTGGCTACCTATACCCTGCCCTGGCTACCTATACCCTGCCCTGGCTGCCTATACCCTGCCTGGCTATATGATGCCCTGCCCTGGCTGCCTATACCCTGCCCTGGCTGCCTATAATAGCCCTGCCTGCCTATACACTGCCCTGCCTACCTATATACTGTCCCCGCCTGCCTATATACGGTCCCTGTCTGCCTATACGTGGCCCTCTCTGCCTGTATACTGTCCCTGCCTGCCTGCATACTGGCCCTGCCTGCCTGCATAGTTGCCCTGCGTGCCTGCATACTGGCCCTGCCTACCTACATACTGGCCCTGCCTGCCTACATACTAGCCCTGCCTATCTACATACTGGCCCTGCTTGTCTAATGGGGTCTACCTATTTACATGCCACTTATCTGACATTTTTTAATTTCTAATTTTTAGGGTCTAACATACGCTGTTTGGGGAATTGATAGGAAAATGCTGGAAAAGAGAGGAGTCTAAGATGTATTTGTGGTAAATTCTACAGGGACAAGTAGTGACCACTAGAAGAGGACACTGCATGCTGTACCGGACAGAGAAAGAAATGGAAGGGAACAACAAGGGAAGGCATCATGGAGGTTTGGGCCAGGATAAGAAGAAAAGGAGAGGAGAACAACTCCCATCAGAGATGACGTCTCCTGTGAGTCCCTGCTGTCAAGGGTCATTTACTTCTGTGTTGGATCAGTGCTGTATTCATGTGATGGTGACCTGACTACTGGGGATGTGATTGGTGGGGTTGTAGGTTATGTTAGTGCACACCTGACTCTGAGACGAGGGGTTTCTCTGCACCACTGTTTCTGTCTTGCTTGTGTGTAGGGGCTCTCACACGGAGCGGTTTTGATGCGTTTTTTGATGCGTTTTTTTTGTACCTTTATAGTGTAGTTTATTTTAGACAGTGACGAGGTGAGAGAACAAGGGACATTTTGTAAGCGGATATTGTATGTGGGCTGGTGGGGGCTTAGTTCCAGGGCTGATTTTTGTTCCCAGTCCGGCCCTGCTCAACGGTCATGTTTTGAATTTTTGGGGGCATTTTGCTGTGAAATGCAGCTATACTACAGGTCCTATTCTAAAAAAATGTGGTTTCTAACAGACATTTTTTCTTCACAATTGTCAAAAGTGGCTCAAGGGTCATGTTTTGATTTTTTGGGGGCATTTTGCTGTGAAATGCAGCTATACTACAGGTCCTATTCTAAAAAATGTGGTTTTTAACAGACATTTGTTCTTCACAATTGTCAAAAGTGGCTCAAGGGTGATGGTGCTGTAAAAAACAGGAATAGGTAGGACACTGTTAATGGACACATATTGCAAAATGACTTGTTTTTGCAAGATCTTTAAAATAGCTAGCAATCCCTGTAGTGAGGCAACCCATTTAATACAATTAAAAAAAGAGAAACAAGACGTGGTGGGATTCCATCCTATTTTAAAAATGTATTTTCTAAAATTAAACTACTAAAAAACTGGCATGTACAAAATAGCTGATACAAATATTCCTCTGAATTGTACAAGGGAGATACAGGAAGACTTGAACAGAAGTAGGTTACCCAGGACAGGTATAGTCAATGTCCAATTCAACTAAAATGCTGGTTCAAAGACTCCTTTTCCTGGCACTTTTTAAGCTGTGGGTCAGACAGGTTTAATGGTCATACTGTGGTACAGAACAGGTATAGTCAATATCCAGTTCAACTAAAATGGTGGTTGAAAGACTCCTTTTTCCTGCACTTTTTAAATCTGGGGTCATGCAGGTTTGGGGCTCATGCTGAGGCCCAGGACAGGTATAGTGAATGTCCAGTGAAACTAAAACGGTGGTTAAAAGGCTCCTTTTTCCAGAACTTTTTAATCTGTGGGTCAGACAGGTTTAATGGTCATACTGTGGCCCAGGACAGGTATAGTCAATGTCCAGTTCAACTAAAATGGTGGTTCAAAGACTCCTTTTTCCGGCACTTATTAACCTGTGGGTCAGACAGGTTTAATGGTCATACTGCGGTCCAGGACAGGTCTAGTCAATGTCCAGTTCAACTAAAATGGTGATTTCATAGTTTCATAGTTTGTAAGGCCGAAAAAAGACGAGATGTCCATCCAGTTCAGCCTGTTGTGCTAAGGTGTTGATCCAGAGGAAGGCAAAAAACCCCAATGAGGTAGAAGCCAATTGTCCTCATTTTAGGGGAAAAATTCCTTCCCGACTGCAATCTGGCAATCGGAAAAATCCCTGGATCAATGACCCCTCTCCAGAATCCTAGACACTATAACTTGTTATATTTATTATGCTCCAGAAATGAAACCAAACCCTTTTTGAACTCTGTTGTGAATTCACCATGACAAGTTCCTCTGGCAGAGAGTTCCACGTCTCACTGATCTTACAGTGAAGAACCCCTTTCTATGTTTATGTAGAAACTTTCGTTTTCAAGACGTAGAGGATGCCCCTTGTTCTAGATATAGTCCTGGGTATAAATAAATCTTGGGAGAGATCTCTTTTTTGACCTTTGATGTATTTAAAGATATTTATTATGTCCCCCAAAGCCGTCTTTTCTCTAAACTAAATAACCCTAATCTTGCTAATCTTTCTGGGTACTGTAGTCCACCCAGTCCTTTTATTATTTTTGTTGCCTGCCTTTGTACCTGTTCAAGCTCTACAAGTCTTTCCGGGGCACTGGTGCCCAAACTGTACACAATATTCCATGTGTGGTCTAACCAGTGACTTGTATAATGGGAGAATAATGTTTCTCATCATGGGGCCTCTATGCCCTTCTAATGCACCCATGATCCTTTTGCCATGGCAGCTGCTGTCTGACACTGGCGTGCTACAATTAAGGGTTTTCTGTCCACCAGGATTCCAAGTCCTTCTCCATGTCACTTTTACTCAGCCTTTTTTTCCATTTAACATATAGTCATGTAATGGATTTTTTTTCCCCCCCAAGTGCATAACCTTGCATTTATCTGTGTTAAACCTCATCTGCCATTTCCCTGCCCCGGCCTCCAACTTATCCCAAACCCCCTTTTTAATAACACATTATCCTCTATTGTGTTGATTACTTTACAGAGCTTTGTATCGTCTGCAAAGATTGATATTCTACTGTGCAATCCATGTGTAAGATCGTTAATGAAAGACTCATTTATCCGGCACCTTTTAATCTGTGGGTCAGACAGGTTTAATGGTCATACTGTGGTACAGAACAGGTATAGTCAATGTCCAGTTCAACTAAAATGGTGGGTGAAAGACTCCTTTTTCCGGCACTTTTTAAATCTGGGGGTCATGCAGGTTTGGGGCTCATGTTGTGGCCCAGGACAGGTATAGTCAATGTCCAGTTCAGCTAAAATGGTGATTAAAAGACTCCTTTTTATGGCACTTTTTAATCTGTGGGTCAGACAGGTTTAATGGTCATTTCTGTGGTACAGAACAGGTATAGTCAATGTCCGTTCAACTAAAATCGTGGTTGAAAGACTCCTTTTTCCGGCACTTTTTATCTGTGGGTCAGACAGGTTTAATGGTCATACTGCGGTCCAGTACAGGTCTAGTCAATGTCCAGTTCAAATAAAATGGTGGTTGAAAGACTCCTTTTAATCGGCACTTTTTAAATATGGGGGTCATGCAGGTTTGGGGCTCATGTTGTGGCCCAGGACAGGTATAGACAATGTCCAGTTCAGATCAAATGGTGATAATAAGACTCCTTTTTACGGCACTTTTTAATCTGTGGGTCAGACAGGTTTAATGGTCATACTGTGGTACGAACAGGTATAGTCAATGTCCGTTCAAACTTTAAAAACGTGGGTTTAAAGACTCCTTTTTCGGCACTTTTTATCTGTGGGTCAGACAGGTTTAATGGTCATACTGCGGTCCAGGACAGGTCTAGTCAATGTCCAGTTCAACTAAAATGGTGGTTGAAAGACTCCTTTTTCTGGCACTTTTTAAATCTGGGGGTCATGCAGGTTTGGGGCTCATGCTGTGGCCCGGGACAGGTATAGTCAATGTCCAGTTCAGCTAAAATTGTGGTTAAAAGACTCCTTTATCCGGCACTTTTTAAATCTGAGGGTCATGCCGGTTTGGGGCTCATGCTGTGGCCCAGGACAGGGATAGTCTATGTCCAGTGAAACTAAAATGGTGGTTAAAAATCTCCTTTTTCCGGCACTTTTTAATCTGTGGGTCAGACAGGTTTAATGGTCATACTGTGGTACAGAACAGGTATAGTCAATGTCCAGTTCAACTAAAATGGTGGTTCAAAGACTCCTTTTTCCGGCACTTTTTAATCTGTGGGTCAGACAGGTTTAATGGTCATACTGCGGTCCAGGACAGGTCTAGTCAATGTCCAGTTCAACTAAAATGGTGGTTGAAAGACTCCTTTTTCCGGCACTTTTTAATCTGTGAGTCAGACAGGTTTAATGGTCATACTGTGGTACAGAACAGGTATAGTCAATGTCCAGTTCAGCTAAAATGGTGGTTAAAAGACTCCTTTATCCGGCACTTTTTAAATCTGGGGGTCATGCCGGTTTGGGGCTCATGCTGTGGCCCAGCACAGGGATGGTCTATGTCCAGTGAAACTAAAATGGTGGTTAAAAGACTCCTTTTTCCGGGCACTTTTTAATCTGTGGGTCAGACAGGTTTAATGGTCATACTGTGGTACAGAACAGGTATAGTCAATGTCCAGTTCAACTAAAATGGTGGTTGAAAGACTCCTTTTTCCGGCACTTTTTAATCTGTGGGTCAGACAGGTTTAATGGTCATACTGTGGTACAGAACAGGTATAGTCAATGTCCAGTTCAGCTAAAATGGTGGTTAAAAGACTCCTTTATCCGGCACTTTTTAAATCTGGGGGTCATGCCGGTTTGGGGCTCATGCTGTGGCCCAGGACAGGGATAGTCTATGTCCAGTGAAACTAAAATGGTGGTTAAAAGATTCCTTTTTCTGGCACTTTTTAATATGTGGGTCAGACAGGTTTAATGGTCCTACTGCGGTCCAGGACAGGTCTAGTCAATGTCCAGCTCAACTAAAATGGTGATTGAAAGACTCCTTTTTCCGGCACTTTTTAATCTGTGGGTCAGATAGGTTTAAGGGTCATGCTGCAGTCCAGGACAGGGATAGTCAATGTCCAGATCAAGTATAATGATGGTTCAAATAATACTGTCTTCTGACACTTTTTAATTTGTGAGTCATGCAGGTTTAAGGGTCATGCTGTGGTACAAGACAGGGTTAGTGAATGGTCTGTGTCTTTTTTTCTGTGACTTTTTATAACTAGTGTGTTGCCTAAGATGTAGCACGTATCCATTTGACTGTTGTGGATGTTAATTCCAGCTTCTCCACCCCTGTTTGGGTGTAAGAATGAAGGTGTGTTCCTCTCCCATAGACTTTAATGTTCATCGGCGATAATCTATTATCGACTATCGGAAATCGTCTTGATAATTGCCGATATCGACTATCGACCCGATGACGATAGTCAACGTAATCGCTCATCACTAGTCGCAGACTGTTTTCCCTGTACTACCTTTGAGCTGATTCCCTACAGTCCCCTAAGGCAGTATATAGATATAGTTCCCAACAGGCAGTATAAAGATATATGTCCACCCATAAAAATAGTAACATTAATACTCAACTTACCTCTTTCCCAGCCTAGCGTGTTCCTCTTCTGCCCAACACGGGCGGCGTGTGACGTTATCATGCCGCCAGCGCCGGGACCTTCCGGCGGCAGTTCCTCGGCCACACAGCCTATGACAGCTGTGCGGCCGTGGAGAGGCAGTGGTGCAATGATGTAACTACATTGCACCGCTGCCCAGCTGAGTACCACATGGCCGTGGGGGACCATCAGCGCTACGGGGTTGTGGCGGGCCCGGTGGTGTTGGACCTACCAGCGGATCCACCGACCCTCCGGTGGGCCAGTCTGACACTATGGACATGTCACAATAATTAAAGAGGAGCAAAAAAATATATAACAAGCAATAAAGAATATAAAAAGAGCAATGTCAAAAGATAAATGTGAGAAAGAAAAAACAAATATAAGACCAAGCATAATCTCAAAAAACAGCAGTCACACAATGTTACCCTATGTGTGTTGCCCGATTTAGGCTTCATCCTCTGTTGGCATGTCATCACTAGAGATGGGCGAATTTCTCAAACATTTGTTTCAGTCCGAATTACTTCGGGATGAATCGCGTTAAAAAACAGCTATTTCCAGGCTGCACAGAGCCTGTAGGGTGCTGTAGAACGTTGGGCCATGCGTAACTCCTTAACGACCGCCCACCGTCTTTTGACGTCGCTGCAGACATCGGGGCTGTAATACACAGCTCTGATCCCAGAGCATCCCCTGCGAGCACCGGGCAGCGGAGGAAACCTCCACAACCCGCTGCTTTAACCCTTTTTTTTGCGGCGGTGCGTTACCGCAGCGCAATCAAAGGGTTCCCCTGCTCTGTCGGGTGATCGGAACACCCGGTCACGCGACAGAGCTCGGGGAACAGCTGCAAAGTCAGCTCTGGGGACCTAGAGTGGCCCCAGAGCTGTCTGTATATCAAGCTAGGGACCTGGACACACTGTGTCAAAGTGCCACAGATTAGAATGTATTAGCATATATGAATATGCTAATACATTGTTAAGTGTTTAAAAAAATAAATAAATTGTAAAACAGTTCTCCCTTCAGGGGATTTAAAAAAAAAGTTAAAAAAAATGAATAAAAAAAATAAATAATAAAATAAACATAAATATTTAATAAAAAATAATTGTGCATGTATTACACACACAAAAAAACCTACACATATTAGGTATCCACACAACCATAATAACCTGTAGAATTATTCTAACAATTTTATTAAGTGGGGAAATGTGAATGGTTAAAAAATCTGCAATAATTTATAAGCGAATTAAACTATTCCCCCCATAATTGTAAAAACTTGTCTCGAATAAAACGAGGCCTCATACAACTGCGTCATTTAAAAACTAAAAAAGTTACAACTGTTGAAACGCAAGGAGCCAAAAACAAAAAAAAAGTTCTGGTCATTAACTAATTTTCAGGTGTTCGGCTTAAGGGTTTAAATATGCAGAGGGAGCTTGGTTTGGTCTTCATACAATGTTGTGTTTTAGTATGACACGCACATGACTGCCGCCGCTCTTAGAATCGCTTCACTATAAAATTCCCTGGGCACTTAAGAGGGCAAAACTGACCAAAACACTGAAGCAGGAATGTAGCCTAATAAAGTCATGGCAGCGCCAGCTGGAAAAAAACAAGCTGAGGGCTCAGGGGGCAACATCAGTAGGCCAAAGAGTGGAACAGTGACAGAGTGTGGAGGTGACCGCAGCAGCCACAGCAGCATGAGGTCAGAGAGTGGCACAATGACATTCTGGAGGTGGCAAAAACAGGCGTAGGCCACAGAGTTGCACAATGACAGAGTGTGTAGGTCACGGCAGCAGCCACAGCAGCAGCATGAGGTCAGACAGTGGCACAATGACATTCTGGAGGTGACAACAACAGGAGTAGGCCAAAGAATGGCACAAAGACGATGTGTGGAGGTCATGGCAGGAGCAAAAGCAGGAGCTTGAGGTCAGACAGTGGCACAATGACACAGTTGGAGGTCACGGCAGCAGCCACAGCAGCAGAAAGAGGTCAGAGAGTGGCAAAATGACAGAGTGTGGAGGTGGCAAAAACAGGAAAGGGCCCACAAGTGGCACAATGACGGTGTGGAACCCAAGCGGAGCAACAGTTGCGCATAAGGTCGCAGTGGTACAATGACACGTTGGAGGCACGGCAGCAGCCACCAGCGAATGAGGTCAGACATGGCACAATGCATTCTGGAGGGGAAAAAAAACAGTAGTAAGGCCAAGAGGGAACAATGCCCGAGGTGGAGGTCACAGCAGCAGCCCGCAGGATGAGGTCAACAGTGGCACAGTTACATTCTGGAGGTGGCAAAAACAGTAGTGGGGCCACAGAGTGGCACAAGGGACGGGAGTGGGAGGTCATGGCAGGAAAAAAAAAAAAAAGGAAAAAACCCCAGGCTTTGAGGTCAAACAGTGGCAAAATGACATTCGGGGATGTGGAAAAAAATAGGAGAAAGGGGCCAAAAAATGGCAAAAGGGACAAGTGTGGAGGGGCACCAACGGGGAGTAGGCCACAAGTGGCACAATGACAAGTGTGGAGGTCACGGCAGCAGCCACGGGCAGAAGCATGATTTTCGGGAGATTTGGCAAAAAGATAGAGGGTGGGGGGCCCAAAAACGGGAAATTGGGCCCCCAGAGTGGCACAAGGGACAGGAGTGGAGGTGACGGCGGCAGGGAAACAGCATGAGGTTTGAGAGTGTCAAATGACAGGGCGTGGAGGTGACCCAGCAAAAAAACAACGCAGCAGCAGCATGGGGTTTCATAAAAGGGCCCAAAATTGACAGATTTGGGGTGGTGGGTGGAAAAACCCAAAGGTCCCTGGTAAAAATGGGGGATACCCAAGATGGAGAAAAAGCCCGCAAAAGTTTTTGGCCTCAGGGGGGGCGGAATCTAAATTGGGGGTTTGAGGCAGGAAGTTTGAACCCAGACCTTTTCTAAAATTTTTTGGGTGGGGGCATCTTTGTGATGTAATCTGACGCCAAAGGCATTGGTGTGGGGAAAATTTCCTGGCCGACCCCGGGCCTGAACCTTTTTTAAAAAAGGTCAGTCGTTCCACATTTCCCGTGGACAAGGGGGGTTCCCTTTGGGGGTAATGAGGGCCCCCAGCCGCACTGAACACCCACTCTGATCCCAAAACTAGGGCCCGGGCAGGAAAAGCTTCTCCACTGCAAACTGGGAAAAGTTCGGCCCCCACACCCCCGGTTTGTCTGACAGAAAGCCCAGGGGGATCCTCTAACGGGGGTGGCAGGGTGCATCTGGACAGGAGATGAGGGGAAAGGGAAAAAACCATTTCCCTTCGGGCAGATTTGGTGGACCCCTTGATGGCTGAAAAGGCATGGTCCCACGGGGCGCTGCGCTGCTGTTGCTGCGGCGGAAGGATGGCCCCAAATCTGACCCATGGTTAAACCAGGACACCGGATGGTGACGTGCAGTTTAACGCAGGGTCGTGGTGCCAACGTTACTCCCTGGCCAGGGCTTCCTTTCTCCCCCACAGATTCTACATATCCCCTTTAATTCGGCTCCCCCGGGTGTTTTTAGCAAATAACTCCCCACACCGCCAAGTAGCTGATTTTGCCCCCAAACGCCCGAACGAGGGGATTTACAACCGCCGCTCCCTCGCTGAGCTCCCTGTGCCGTATTTTTTTTTTTTGGACCTGCAAGGGGGTTTTTCCTACCCTGTGGGCCGCTTGGCTCCTGACCTCCCACTGCTGCCCCCCTGCTAAATCACGGCCCCCCAAAACCCCATTTGCCGGCTGTGGGGCCCCTTTTCCCAAGCTGAGCCCTCTTTCCGAAGAAGATGATAAAACCCTTGCTTCACTCGGTAAAAGGCTGTCGGCTACATCATCATCGTTTTGTTTTTTTCATCGCATTTGCTGCCTCACCCACCGGGTTTTTGGTTTGCAGGGGCTGACCCTCACAACTTGACCTCCATCCACTCTCCCACTACACTTTGCCCCCTTCTGAAAGAACAGGCGTTTTTGGGCCCCCCATTTCTTCGCTGCCAAGTATCTGCTGATTTCCCTCCTCAAATTGTTCATCCCGCTGTATAATGGCGTTTAGCCCAGACCACAAAGTAGATCCTTTGGGTGAGGGAAACCGGATGGGGGCAAAAGGGGGGTTTAGGACAGGTGAGGGCCGCTGACCCCATTCCCCGGGGCCCTGCCCCAAATAGGGTTGTGTCGAAGTTCCCCCCCGAAATCTTGGCTGGGGTTTGGGGAAAATGTCATCTGGGAGGGAAATGGATGACCTTTGTTTAACCAATCAAGAACCAAAATTTGGGGTTTCTGAAAAAACACACACCCCTAGATGACCCGGCAGTTTGGCCCCATCGAGCGACCCCCTGCTGCGACGTCCCCCTTTCTGTGCTTTTAAACCCGTGCCCGCTCCCGGAATTTTTTTTGCCCTGCCCCTCGCATGTGAAGAGGCCTGCCACCTCTCGTCTGACATACGTTTGTTCTAAAAGTAAAGGGCCCCTTTTTTGATGAAAATATCTGTAAAATGAAAAAAATTAACAACCACCCCGTATTTTGACTCCAAATGAACCCACAAAAAAATTTTTGGGTAACCTTGGATATAAATGCGCTCCCAAAAAGGGCCCAAAAAAAAAAATTAATTTTATGTGCCGTTTAAAAACACTGTGTATTTTTAATGAATAAAAAGCACAAACATGCCTAATTAACCTTCGTATAAAATATGCTACAGCCAAAATTTCTTTTTGGCGTTAAAAAACAACTTTTCTTTTATGGTACAACTGCAGAAAAAACTTAGAACCCTTGGATGTAAATTGCGCAAAAGAAATGTGCTGCCAAAAAATTACCAGCTTTGTAGCGGTTAAAACGGCATGTATTTTACGGAGCACGACAACGAAAAATCGAAATTTATTTTGAGCGTTTTTTATCGAAAAAGTTAAAATCTCCCGGGTTTTTATGGTATCGTATTTTTCCGATCACGCGAAAATTTTATTTAAAAATCTGCGCATAATCTTTTTAATATGCCCCATTTTCGGCACTTCCTGAATTTTGGCGGCCCCCATCAGTTTCAGAAAGGCAGGGTGAGATGTGTGTGCGACGTCATGACTGGGATGTGTAGGGTTTTCGATTGGGGTGGAAAAAACACATGACCTGTTTTAAATAGAACAGCCCTTCCCGTTCTGCCTCAGTCTCTCTCACGTTACTATAGTTGGGGTGCCTCTGCATGTCCAAATATCAGCAAATCATATATTTTTCAGCAGAGAAACCATTTTTAGCTGTTAGTTAAATTTTTAAATTGGAAAGATTTTTTGGTAGTTAAGATTTTTTTTTAAAAGCACAAAAACGCTATAAAGACAGGGTGGGAGCGGGGGGCGGGGGGGCCCCTGGCGGGGGGGAACACAGACAAGCTTATAAAGGGCACTGGAAAGTTCACCAAAACTTATGTAGACATTTCACGCAAAAACCATTATTAACTTTGCTAGAAAAGATTTCCGGATATTTGGGCGGTGAACTTATATTGGTGCAATCATTTCTGTTAAGCGGTCCTTTGTTGGTGAAAAACCCCGTTTTATTATAGTAACATTTTAATAGGGGTTCTTTTTCAATTTCCCATTCCACCTTTGTTTTATATCCCCCTTGACTTAAATTAGAAACCCCCATCTTTGGGAGCACAGGTTGATATGCCAAAAATCCTTGTACATCAGAATCATAAAAGATACGGTTTTTTACTTTGGCGCACGCAGCTTTGTTCTTTTAGAACGTTTCACTTTATCTTATCAGCAATTTTATATCACACAGGTGAAAGAAAGGTTCCAAAAATACCTTGTATCATCCAAACTATAACAATAGTGTTTTTTGACTTTGGCGCTTTGCACTTTGTTCATTCAGATACGTGACTTATATCTTTTAAACAGAAATTTTATAGTCCCCCGGGTGAATTAAAAGGTCCCAAAAATCCCTTTGTTTCTCCAAAACTATAACAGATACTTTTTTTTGCTTTGGGTTTGCAGCTTTTTTCATTCGATAGCGTGCACTTAATTTATCAGAAATTTTTATAGTCCCACGGGTACCAAAAAAAACTTGTTTTAAAAAAAAACATAACAGATGTGTTTTTTGCATTTTGCCCGTCCAGTTTTGTTAAATTTGAACCCAGAAAATTTTGTTTTAATTAGGGGGAATTTTTGAAATAGCTGGATTTTGCCGTTGTTAATAATGACTTCCAAAAAATTCCAAAACCTTTTTCAAAATTTTTTTATTTCTTAAAATGGAGCGAAATTTTAGGTGGTAAGGAGCAAAGGGGGGGGGAGCACATGGAGGTAGAGGTCCAGAGAAGGTGTCCTTCCAGTGCGGGGAACACCCGCACCAGCGGATCACGGTTGCAGGGCGTCAGGCCTGTCACGTGGGTCAGGGCCCCGTGAATTCCCGTAATAACACGTCGCCAAACGTCCCTTTTTGGGTTAATGCAACCTGCCCTCCAGATCTTACCTCCCGTCCTCCATTTGGCCACAAAAATCATCTCGCTCATCGTCATCCCCCCAAAATGAAGCAGGCAGCCAAAAAAGTCAAATCGTGTCCCCCCACTGTGGAAATCCCTTTTTTGAGACCCCCTTTTATGACAAAATGCGGTTGGGGTCAAAGGGATGTTAAAGATCAAGAGGTGATTTGTCTGCTCTGACGCCCCCTTTCTGTGCCATCGAGGAGGGGAAGGAAGCCGGTCATTCGGGAAAAATCCCGGGCGGGGCAACGCCTGCGTGCCCCCTTTCTTGTAGCTGAGCTTCTGGAGCAGAATGTCAGGAGACCAAGTACCTTGGGGTTTATATGATGATGATGAATTGGGATCCCCTCCTGGTCTTTTTCCCCAAATTTGTTGCGAGCGCTTTATCAGTGGAGAGGAGGAAAACGATGGGGTAGTTCAATTCGGGTCCCCCCACAAAAAAGGGGAGGGCGGTCGCAGAATAAAAATAAAATAAAAATAATCTTTTTTTATAGCGCCAAAATATTCCGCAGACTTTACAAATTAAGGGGAAACATACAGTCATTACACATTAAAAAGTACTTAAAATGAGACAAAGGTGGAGGGCCCGCTCGTGAGGCTTCTTTTATTGGGTGTATGGGTGAAACAACGGTAAGAAGTGCCAAATTTACAATGGTCCGCCCTGTTTCATAAAAAAGGGGGTGGTTTTCATAAAAAAGGATGAACCCGCCACCCGACTGTACATTTATACAGATAAGTGCCGTGAGGCCCAAGGGCAGGATGACAGATGTGTGTGATAGCAGTTAGGGATCTTGGTGGGCCAGACCGAGAAGATGTATTTTCAGGGCCCTTTCTTAAAACTGTGAGGGTTGTGAATGTGCCTGATCGCCCGCGGGTAGCATATTCCAGAAAATTGGTGCCGCACGTTGTGAAATTCTTGTAGGCGGGCATGGGAGGTTCGGATGATTGAGGAGTGTAACCTGTTTATCATCAGCAGAGCGGAGAGCAGGGGTAGGGCGGTTGACAGAGACTAGGGAGGGATGTAGGGAGGAGCAGCGCTGTGGAGAGCTTTATGGGTGAGAGTGCTGAGTTTATACTGTACCCTGTACTGGATGGGCACCAGTGCAGTGACTGACACAGGGTAGAGGCTCAGTATAGCGGCTGGAGAGAAAGACAAGCCTGGCTGCTGCATTCTGGACAGATTGGAGAGGGGAGACCGATAAGCAAGGAGTTGCAGTAGTCAAGACGAGAAGGAATAAGAGCAGTAATGAGAGTTTGAGTCGTTTCCCACTTTGGAGAAATGGACGGATTTTGGAGATTTTTCTTGAGGTGCAGGGGGACAGAAGTCCGCTGTTATGATTCCGCCAGCCACGGTCAGCGCAACCCCCGCACCTCACTTATCGCCAATCAAAAAGGTCCAGAACCCCTCAAGCCTGGGCCTTCTTTGAGCAAGCCTCTGATTCACCCCAGCGATGTCATATGCCGCCTTTGCCGTAAACGCATAAGTTAGAGGCAAGAACCTTAGGTGGTTAACCACCCCCAACATGTCTAGTCACATGCAGCGAATGCATGAGTTGAAATGGAGGCAACACTTGGCCAAAAAAGGCCAGACCGAGCCGGGCCTCCGACCACTGTCACACCCCCTGTCTCCGCCTCACCTCCTCTGGGCCCCCACCAAGCGTTCCTCAGCAGCCCATGTCTCTCAGGTCATGATTCAGGGGATCAGCCTCCGCTTCAGCCTCCCACGTCCCCGAGTACCACCAGCACCACCAGAGACCTTCCTTCCCTTTCTCCTCCTGCCAGTTTGACGACCGGCACGCCGTTTTCAGCGGCCAGTCTAGCGCCAGCTTCTGTCTACCAGGTTTGGGAGCAGAAGAAATTAATTCAACCCAAACCATCCCAAAGCCCAAAAACCTGAATGTCGGCATTGCCAGGGCTTTTGGCCTTGGAAATGTTGCCTTTCCGTCTGGTGGACACAGATGGGTTCCGCCCACGTCATGGCCCCGCCTCCTCCCAACCAATAACAAGATGACCAGGCAAAGGGATTTCTTTGCCAAAAAAGCCCGTCCCTGCCCTGGCCAGACGTGTCATCTAAAATTTTTAAGCGCGTTGTCTGATCTGTGTCCGGAAAAGTCCATCTGACCACCGAAAACATGGAAATAGTAAGCACGGCCAAGGCCGCTATATCTCTGTGGACAGCTCACTGGGTGAGCTGGGTGGATGTCTCTGGGGGGTGACGGTGGCTCTCAGGCTCGGCGACGCTCTTCAAAACTGGAGGGTGGTGCAGGGCTCTTTCCCCAAGGTCCTCTGGTGGATCACGTGCCCAGAGAACCAAGCCCTTTTGAAATAATCTGTCTT
The DNA here is from genome assembly GCA_025379985.1 of Phyllomedusa bahiana. Taxonomy (NCBI): domain Eukaryota; kingdom Metazoa; phylum Chordata; class Amphibia; order Anura; family Hylidae; genus Phyllomedusa; species Phyllomedusa bahiana. The sequence goes on along the minus strand of JAODAL010033002.1, from coordinate 495 downwards.
GGAGACCCTCCCCCCACAGGTCAGGAGCTGTGGACGGCTCTCCGCAACGGGACCGAGCGGGTGGTGGGTGACAAGAACCTTGTGCCAGGCAAGGTGGGTGCAATAACGGGGAAATCTGCTGGCCGCCCTTAAGATCGGTAGGCTGGAGCACATCCCTTGCCTGGAAAATGTCATGAACCTCGTCGTCCAGAAATTTTAAAGAGCTACCCGGGTCTGGGGCTGCTGTGAGGAAGGCTCGAGGTCTGAGTTCGCACTTCCGCCGTTCGCACCCTGCTTCGTCCCGCCTTTGGGTGTGTTGCAGCGTCAGCTCGGCCCCCCCAGTTAACCGTCTCATTGTTGACCTTGGCAACACGCTGGAATTCCACCCTTTCCCCATGCTCCAGCGATTGTGGGCAGCAGCGCAATGCCTTTTCGCAGTAGAAGTGCACAGCCTGACAAACAGCGGTGCGGACCCCAGGGTGTTGAGCCACCGAGAGTGGAGGCAGGTGAAATTTT